>CM034152.1:709144931-709162674 GCA_019776745.2 Taxus chinensis | reverse complement strand
ATAAAAGTTGGTTGTGTTTGGTTTTCTCCTCTGGTATTCCGAACTATATTTCAGAAATGTTCCTATATTGTTATGGATGGGGAACTTAGCTAGGTCAACACACTCTTTTTTGCAAGGGGTACCTTTTCCTCCATATCTTCATATTATATTTCAAGTTTTTGATATACTAACGCCTTATATTTTCCCACACCAGGCATGTGAGATTAAATTTATGGAAATTTTACATTTACTGTTGAATTACATTTACCACTTATTCCCACACCTCTATGTGAAACTACGTTGTTTATTCTCACTTTGATCAACCATTGCACTTATCTAATCACCTCCTCATTATCATATTTCCTATGTGCTAATTTTGGTGCCCGAAAAACTCCCAACCTCCCACACACGACTCCATACCAAACCGATCCGAATCACCTATGCCATGTTCCATAGAGACATCCAAAACCAAGGAAAAAAGGTGCATTCATGTCCCCCAAGCCGCGAAAGACATGATGGGCCAAGCTTATTAAAGCTTATTTGACCTTCTCCCCCACGAAAATTGGGGATTTAATCACCACACAAAGTTAAGCCTGACTGTGAGTGGTTGGGGTGGTTGAAACCCGAACCAAACTGATATCTATATATATTATATATATATAATATAGATCTATATAAATATATATTGTGGTGGTGTGTGTGTGTGTGTGTGTGTGTGTGATTTGCCTTTATACAAGGTTAGGTTGAGATTGTGCTATTTTGTAACATGGTAGTTTTAGAAAAATGGATTTTTTGAGCAGTTTAGGAGCATTTTCACTATTTCAGTTAAACTGGAAAGTTGACCAAAAATTTGATATGCCTGAGAACTATAATTTCCCCTTTGGATCTTTTTGATCGCCTTTTAAACAGAACTTGAACTTTTTTGACATAGAACGAAGGAAGTGACTGTTAAGTGCTCGGGAATTGGAGGACGAATGTGATCATCTCAGATCTACTAAAGTATCGAGAGAAGTTTTTTTTAGGTTTTTGATTCATATTTTGTGTATTGTAAGTTTGATTGTACTTGTAATATTTTGAATAGATTTTAATGGCTCAGTTTGCATGAACCAAAACATAGCTTTGCTTGACTTCTAATAACAAATTTGGTGTCATATCTTTACTATTTTTACTCTTTTGATTTTTGATATGTTAATCTACATTATTAATCATATACTTAAATATTTAATCATTTACAAACATTTCCAAAATCAGGTACATTGAAATCTAGATGGTTTTGATCGAAAGTTGATTATAGGGAATCTTAAATAAGTTTCTTGATCAATGTATAGAAACTTTAAAATTCAGATTTTATATCAGTTTTAGATTCAAACAAATCAAGAAAGCTAATACTTTTAGTTAATCGTGTTGTAAAACAATCAAAGAGTTGACGGTATCTTGTATTTTACAATCAATGTAATTGTCTTCCTATCCCCCTAAACTAGGAAGATGTATAAAATCCTTCAAACAAGTTTTTTTGGGAGTGGTTTCGAATAAGGCAAAACTCTTTCCTTTGTTGAAGATGGTGAGCCTTTGCCCCCGTCTCCCCTGAATGAGTGGCTTGGTTTAAGATCAACATACAATGAACTGCCTTAGGGGCCAACGATCATGGAGGTTGTTATCTGAGCCTCATGCCTTATGGAGTATCATCCGTAGATAATATTGGTATACACTCCTTGAAAGAACTTTTACTATTGTGGAGCTCCTTTTAAGGTTCTCACATCTTAAACTTTCACTGTAAAGCTTGGTCTCGTCAGAACCCCTTTAGGTGGAACATTGTAAAGGTTTACATAAATTTTTTGGATTGATGATGCAAGGATTTTTTTTAGTGCAAATATTCGTAATATGGCTAAATTCCTTCTAGAAAATCTAAAAAGCTAAATAAGGCACTTTGTTCGAACAGGTATTGTTCCTTGTCGCTCTACAAATTTAGTATATATTTTTTAGGGTTCGACTTTGTCCTACCCATGGAAACCTCCCCTATATAACCTAGGTGATTTTCGGCCAGTAGAATACTATAGAATAATCATACTGGGTACTTTCCATTACATGTAATCGAGTAATGCCACTTGGGAAGCACCACGCCATACAAAAATTATATGTCTTATATATCATCGTCATATTTATAGTCAAGAGACAATATTATTTTCTGATGGCGTGACAGGGCTATTTGTCGATGCCTGACACTTTTGATCAATTATTCCCAAAAACTATTGCTATATGACGCCGACAGGAATTTTTGTTAATGCCGAATGACAAGGGGAGTCCTATTGACGCATGATAACGTTTCTTCTGACGCGTGCTAGAATTAGTTGACGCATGATATGGAGGTTATTGACGCAGATGAAAAATCCTCTATTTTTGACGGCATAAAGAAGGCCTATGATGTACAACGAGAGATTTACATTTGGCAGTCCTGCGAAGTAAGTTTTCTGTCAGCAATAACAAGTTTGCTGTGTGCGACACAAGTTTACTATCGTATGACACAACAACCTTATATCAAAGTGAAAATAAGAATCACTATCGAGTGATAACAAGGTTACTGTTGCATGAAAAAACCTTACTACGCATTCGAAGGGTGGTATTGATTTTATTGTTACTGACAAAAAGGTTGCTATCCAGTACGACATTAACCTTGTTGTGGCCATGACATACCTTATTGTCGCCTGTCTTGAAAATCATGTAAAATTGTTGCTTCAAAAACCCTATCAAAATTTTTTTTCATGAAAGTGGTTTTGGGATATTTTTCTAGGGATTTTCAACCTTTGATTTCCTAAGGTCTCTTAAAATGAACCCTAGATTATGGATCCTAGCTCCCCTCTATTAAAAACACAAAATATTACTAGATTATATTAGGTTCTGAATAGGTTGGGCCTATGTGAGGGAATTATTTCAATAAAAAAAAAAATGGATGGGATTGATGTTTTGGACTCACTAATTTGATTGATGAGAAGCCAACCCTAATGGAATTATTAAACCCTTTCATTTCTCTACCACCATGATCAGTTGCTCTAATGGAGGGTTAAATATGGTCTATATAATGTGAAGGATTTTATTGCCATCCATTTTTCATCCTCCATACAGCATTTACATCTCTTTCCCTTTTTAAAATTTGGTTTAAATCGATCCTCCCAAGATAATGGCATTCCTTTGGAGAGATGTCTGGGACAGATCTTAACATAGACCAACTTCATAAATGAGTCTTTTTTGAACCATGATGGTGGCCAACCCTTTTTCCTTCTCCATGAAGAAAGCCCACCCACCTTCTCACCCATTGTGGATACTCCTTAAAATCTATCTAAACTAATTTAGAAGTTCCAACAACACAACCCCCTTGGGGATTCCTATCCACTATTAATGATCTCATTGATTTCTGGACTACATACTAACACTCTTTTCCCCTTACTTACTTCAATTTTGTGATCCATCCCTACAATTTATTTTTGGAGCATATGAATTTGTAAATAAATGTTTTTTTAAGAAATATAAACACAACAACAACCATTTTCTCTAGATCGTAAGGGCCAATACAGGAGATCATCAGGAAGGGGACCCCTAAAGATGGGAAAATTCCCCAGAAGATATCAATGCATACATAACGGAAAGGTATACAATCAGAAATCCCTGATAAAGGTGTTGGTAAAATGTACGAAAAAAAAATCAAAAAATGGAAGCCAACCTAAATGTTTTCAAATTCAAATTTTAGGAGTGAAAAATTAATCTTAAGAAGGGCTGGGGTATGTGGACATTTTTTGAAACATCATTAGGTAATCCTATCCGTTGATTTGCTGAAGCTTTTGGTCCTTGTTCTAATACTTGTGGGATTGTTTGGCAAGGTTATATGGTGTGGCCTTAAAATCACAAAGGAAAAGGGCTAGGATAATCTCATTATTGAAGGTGATTCGAAAATCATTATCAATGTGGTAAACATAAAAAAATGGATCACTGGAATCTTACCTGCATTGCGGAGGAGTGTATCACTACTAATGATTCAAGAAAAATCCTTCACACTTATAGGAGTGCTAATAAATTTTCTACCTATCTTTCCAAACTTGTGACTGATTTGAATTTCAAACATGAAAATATAATTATATTACAACGTAATGATATAAATAGGGATCTTGGATATTTAATTAAACAAGTTGGTCCTATCATATCAAAACATGTGATAGGGATGGATTACACACAACTAGATTCTATGCATTGATGACAAGATATCTACATATATCTCTCCCCTCTCATTCTAATTATTTCCATATTTAATCACATTAGGAGAGTAGTTTTTTGGCATGTGTGAAATGGTTTTTAATATCTCCCCATCCTTTTATCTTGTCATTCAACTTCAGTAATATGATTAAGGAGCTCCCACAACTCTGCTGATGGGTAATAGAGATAGGGAAGAGTATGGCATGGCTTGCTAAGCACACCAGGGATAATAAAGTGTGTTAGGAAACCATATACTTTGTGGAAATGAATATGTTAAAAGTTGAATAGCAAAATTATGGTTTATAGAGATAGAGAAAAGAGAAATATACAAAATATCGAACATGTAAGAGATGAACATTAGATTTATGCTGTGAAACCCCAGCTGAGTTCTTAGGGAAACATCCATGGTGTAAGGTATCAAGATTTTATTAACTTAAGATGAAAAAATTACATGTGAACTCCTTATGAGAAACTTTGGATCACCAAAAAAATAAATACATCTAAATGGAAAAGTATAGTTTGGATTCATCCTCCTAAAAATAGAGTGGAAAAATGCCATTAAGACCCAAAATTTAACTTTATTGTCACATATCTAATAAAGGGAATGCAAAAAAAAGTGACACAATTCATGAAATACATTACAATCTCATTCAAAAATACTCCATCGATGACATCCACCATTCTTTCCTTAGACTCGTGAATGATCTTAAATTACAGAAGCTTATGAATGAGGTATGTTTACTAGAAAAAGGAACACATGTACTACTGAGGAAGCCATGGAGTTTTGGTAGAATACATTGATTTCAAGAGTGAATAACCCTAAAATACTCAAATTGATGTCCAAAAATCTTCTCCATTCTTAACTATTGACCCATTTTGGGAGCTCACCTGTGATGAATGAAGTGGTTAAAGCCATGAGAGACTCAGGTGAGTACACTACTCAACTTGATACAATGAAAGTTCCTCAAATCATTGGGATTAAGAATGTTATTTTGTTGGAAGAAAAAATAATGATATGAGGGTCAATCAGTGTGTATTGAAAATTTCAAACACTTCAACATTCATATACATTAACCATTCAATTCAACTTAAATTTTAAGCATGCATTCTTGAGAAACATAACCATTAGATGAGAAAATGAGAGCATAAGAGCACATAACCACCAAATATATGTGGGAAAAACTTAAGGGGAAGAAAACCCACTAAAAAAAGGATTTATTATAAAAATGAATCAAATTTATTCGAGAACCAACCCAACAAGGAGCACCAACCCCACAAGGAGCACAAAACCCTAGATTTAGTAGAGAACCAACCCTAAAAGGTGGCACCAATCCCCTAGATGACTCAGAAAAAACTAAATCCACATGATTTGTTTGTAACCTCTGAAATATTTCACTGAAAACTCATGATGACATTATGAATCTCTCTTTCTCTCTACCTTCCTCAATTCTACTCTTTAGGCTAAATCACTCAAGCACTTCTTTACCAAGATAATTATGCCTAATGAACTATATTTCAAACATCTTAGCACTCTCTATAACATCATATCATCTTCTATTCTCTCTCTTGATGGTCACAAAAACCTTCATCACTCCTTCAAATAGCCCTCTAGCTCGCACTTTCTCATTCCCTTTCTACCACCAAATAAGCCTTCTTCACTTTTCTTATAAACATGAATTATGCTTCTAATTCATCTAGGGTAGCCATCATAGGACACATATCATAAATAAAAATTTAAAAAATCCTTAAAATAACATTTATAAGACCACTTACGTTGGAAATATCATCTAGAACCTTCAAATCTCCATTAGGTCATAAAAAGCCCTAAAGCACCCAAACTACCCTCTCGCCAAATTCAAGTTACTTGAGCCAATAATACCTTAAAAAAATCAAATACAGTTATAAGTTTTTTCTAATTCTAATAAAAACCTCCAAAACGCTTCTACACCTCTACACTATCATCTCAAGAAATGACACTACCATTTGGAGCAATCATCTTCACTAGGTCTATGACCTACAAAACCAATCCTCAAAGGTGAGACTCAAATCAGTTACAAATCACCTCAACCATGAAATTACATTATATATCAATAGAAATATCATGACCTCAAGTTCATTACCAAATTCTCACAACACCATCACTTGGACTGTAGAAGCCTAGAAACACATTTACAACTAGATGACTTAAAACTGCCATTTTAGCCCCAAAAACAAATCTTGCAAAATGGACTTCAACATACCTCCTAAAGTATCAACCATGATCTAAAACTACCCTATACATGAAGTATAGCCTCTGTAATTCATCAAAAAAAAAAATTAGTCAATAGGTCTAATGCAACACTTGTGATAAAACATAATTTTTTCAAAAACATGTACCTTTTGTGGGGTCCACAATTAACCATGACACCTTAATTACACTAGGATAAAGCTATATGATTCCTCTACAACCTCAAATTATCATCCTTGATCAAAAAATCCTTTCTGAGTGACTACAAGGAATATATTCTCCATTGATTTTGAACTAGGGTTTAAGGAGGGTTTAAGACCACCTTAGATTCTTAACGATTGTTCATAAATATATGCCCCTTAAAATCTGAAATAATTATTGGAATGAAATATCAGGACCATTCCCCAACTACCATGAATATCTTGGACAACCATACATATTTTACAAGTGCCAATGAGCATCAAATAGTCCATGTCGACCTTGGTTTCTCACTTTCAAAAATTTGGTAGAGGTAGAAATGAAATATACTTCTTAAACATGAATCTTAAGATTTGAGAATTGTACAACACCTCAATAACTACCTAATTCACCTTCCATAAGGCACACCTTTCAATCTTCATGTTGAAATATCTCCAACCAATCTCATTTGGTCACATAGGGATTGAGAATATGTCTAGTGTAGACATAGGAAACAGGTCCAAACAGTTAACCAACACTCTTAGACACTTATGAGTTTCTCAAAACCTCATCCATATGATCCCCATGATTTTTCCATGCTTAACCAACTCATACATACATGTATGATCCATGATACCATACCATGTCTGTTGGCTCTACCACCTAATTAGGCCTCTTAAACATTTTTTCTTGTTCCATGATGACCTCCTCATCACTTTTCCACTCTTTCCAACCTAAAAGATCCTTAAAAGAACTTCATGAACCAATTACAAGTTCCATGCTTCTGTAAGACACCAAACTACTCAAGAAACCATAAAACTTCACCAAGACCAAGAAACTCAATAAGACACTACTAATAAACCTTCATGCTTCTTACTTCATTTGACATCAATAACACCTCAAACATTAATGAATACATCACTCGCATTTTGTAATTGATGAAAAAATAATTCCAATAATCTCCCCCTTTATCATTTATGGAAAACCCATTGATGACAAAACACACAAAGCAAATTCTCCCCTCAAGGTACTCAAATTACATCAACTCATTCTCCCCCTTTTGACATTAATGAAAAGGATACATACCTACAACTTCTTCTTCTAAAAAAACAATTGGCTCACCACTTGATTTGAAACATCAACCAAACAAAACAAGGTCCACTTGACCTCCTTCTTCATTGTTTAAATCCTTTAGAGAAACAAAACCCCCCTTAGAAAATACATGAATTAAAATATAACTCATCCTTGATCAAACACACTTCAACACAAAAATGATACTTTTATCAAGAAGAAACCAAAAAATATTTTGTTACCTCTTCAATGCTTCTCAGCTGTAAATAATGACATTACAAACCTGCTAGGAGTAATACAATTGCTTATGGAGCTTGAAGATCCTACTCAAATCCCCTGAATTATGCACACCTTTAAACCTTTGATCCATGCATAATGAATGAGAAAACTCCCCATGAGATAATACACCTTCAACAAGACACTCTTTCACACACCCTACTTGTATCAATTAAAATCTAATCTTGAAAGATCAATCAAACTTGACAACTTCCCTTATTAAGAATCATTCTTTATCAAAATAAATCACCTTATATTGAAGAACCAAGACTCAAAGAAATGAAATTTCTCATCATATGTATGATATAAAGTGCTCAAAATTAAACACAAGGAAAAACATTTTTGCTTACCTTAAATGATCCAAAGTGATACATTATCTCTATCACCAACTTCTTCATATTTCATGTCATGTGTACCAGCTTACCTACTTTCTTGAGCTGAGAAAACACTTTAATTTATTCCCCCTAAGTCCTTTACTTTCTCATGAAGCTAAAAATACCTACTCATCTCCCCATGAATCGTACATTCCATTGATATCACAAATGTTTCTGCCAACCTTCATACCTTCTTTGAACCTTCATGAAAAAATTCAAACCTTAGGCATATTCACTTGACCTTCTTACATAATATATATCAACACAAATCTTGCAACATCTTCATGATGATGACTTAAAAATATTCACATATTTTCTTCAATGGCTCCAATCCTTTCCAACTACTACATACCTTCTGACATAGCTCACAAATATCTTGCAAGGCCTACTCAATCTCTTCAATCCTGCTAACTTACTTTTCAAGATTGTAGAGACACCATGATTTAGTTTGAAGTGCATGAAGAATTTAACCTTGTTTCACAATTGATATAGACCAATATAGGTAAAAAAAATAACACTTCTTCAATTTTCCAGGACTTTTCATAGTAGCATCACACATAAGTATATAATTATCACTTATTTCAAAATGACTATTTACCTACTAGGTCTCCATAGTACTTGATTAATAAAATATTAAATAAATAAATGCCTAATACAATAGAGTAGTGTGCTATGAAAAATGAAACAATAACACCTGTAGTGTATGCAAGTGGATGCCCCTAGGAGCCACTGTGAGATTGGTAAGAGGTACTGCGCCAAACATCCATGCTATGTGTATTAATCTATATGAAATTTGCATCCAAAAATAGAAGGAAAATGAACACGCATGTGTATATAGAAAGAGATAATGACATACGATGTATCTATCTAGCATGTAAAAAAAGTGCACATGTAAGAAAAAGGAAAACAAGAGTAAATGCTACTAAGATATGCAGTATGGTGTGAATGTGTATGGAATGGAGTGAAAAGTGAGTGTGATGGGAGAAGCATGCCCCCCAAGTGAATGTGAATGAGTATGCATGTGATCAGGTTAATTTATACTATTAAACCCTAGTTATTGAAGTTTTCATTGATGTTAAGTGTGGCATTGATGACAAAACAATGAAGTGAGACCTAGTAAGGAAGTTCAGGATGGTCTTAGTGTTATGTAGGCTTGGTTGGTGAGTCTAGTGGGAGCATGAAAATGGTAGGTATGGCTATTTTAGATGTGGTACAAGTCAGGTATGATGATGTATGCATGATTAAAAGCTTCTACAGTGAATACCATGTTAGTTGACGAAGGGCTTATTTCAAACTAGCCCATTTAGGCCTAGTCCTTGAGCCTAATGAGGTGTAAAGGTATGCCATAGGTCATGAAAATACCATGAGAACATGGAATCATCTTATTAATTTTTCTTAGGGCACATTTGAGAAAAAATAAAGCTTACTCTAGGTCCTAAAGGAAAAGTTCAAAAGTTATCCAAAGTTGCTCATGGAAACTCAATTGTTATGGTAGGAAAATGAGATTGATTAGAGATTCACAGGAAAACTTGGGGCTAATAACCATATGGGAAGGTGTAGAGGGGTGTCTTTAAATTCTCCATGTCAAATTTCATCAGATTCTGTAGAGGATTTTTTGAGTTATTCAAGATTTACTAAAATAACCTTCTTGAGAAGTTCATTTGGAGCTTCTTGGCTTCTTAAGGGTCAAAAAAAATTATGGATACTTATTCAGATAAATAATACTAGAAATATTTGGAGTAAATTATCTTAGAAATCATGCATAAAAAGTGGTTTGTAAAAAGGAGGTGTATTTAAAAAGATATGAACAATTTTCAGAGGTGCTTCTTTGTTATTTTGGCATGTGCTTTGAGCTTCAAGGTATAGTGGAATGGTTTTTGGTCTTTGTTCATGTTTTAAGTGCTCATAATATCTATATATTTATTTTTAAAAGTATTCATGCATCTAAAGTTGCTACTAAGTGAAGGTTTGAGTATGAAGTCATACTCTTTATGATGTCCTGAAGAGGTATCTCAAAAAGTTGTCAAAGTCTCCCTACGAAGTTATTACTTTGGGATGATATAATCTTCTTCAAGTGTCTTTAAAATTTCCAATAAGGTAAAAAAATTCTCCAAAATCATTAATTTTTTCTCAAAATGGGTGAGACAGAGTTAGTATTTCTTCATAGTCAAAGACCTTTCTCCCCTTGTCAAAGTGTACATTGAAAATCTAAGTTCTAGGAGCATTTAATGATGTTCCAAGATTGAATCTTGCATGTAGAAGTTGAAGAATAATTACATGAAGATTTAGGAACAAGAATCACTTTCCTTCATCTAAAAATGAGGAATATGTTAAAGGTTATTATCTCTCGGGCTCTACACACACTACATACCTCGATATAGGGTTTTGACAAGAGTAAATTTCTTGAATAAAGAGATTCTTCCAACCAAATCACTCAAAATTTGGACAATATCTCTATGAACGTTCCATAAAAATATTTCAAAAAGATTGAATGTGTTTGATGGAGTACTGGTTTAGAATTCTCGAAAAAAGTTCAAAAGAAACGTGCACAAACTGTCAAACTAGGACTTTCTTGTATTTGTAAATCTCTCCAAGTCTAAGTCAAATTTACATCTAATAGAAGATGCAAAGGGAATGTTAAACCTTTTGAAGGAATTTATTATAAATGAAAAAGCTTCAAAGGAAGAATTTTGTGTATTAGAGTTCCTCAAAATGTGCACAGTCCAGGGTGACAGGAAAAATCATTGGTCCAAATCCTTGTTCAAAGGTTATTTTGTAAATGACATTTAAATAAATGTTGATCCAAGTTGATCTAGGGTTGAAGAACAAGTTAAAAATTCTACTCGTGCTTGAACAACCTCCACTCCATGATTTGTGCAAACATATTCAAGTTTAATGTTTAAAAAAAAGGGATAATGGAATGTGAAAGGGAAGAGAATGTTTGTTGAAATCAAAATGAGGATGTGGAAAGCCACAAGTACTACCATGGACACAAACTATGACATTGAATATTTAAATTAATCAAAGCATTGAGATGGAATATGAATATTTTTCTTTCATATGAAAAAATATGAGCTTGGGTGAAGTGTGAAGATATAGAGAAGGTAAAGAGACATTTTTGGTAGATAGCCAGAGTGGTGTTTGTTTTGAAGTTAATGTTATAGATAGATGGGTGTGTAATTGAAAGAGTGTGTGTGAAGGATGAGAGCAGAAAAAGTGCTGGAGATAGAAAGGTCAGGATATACAAAAATGTATAGAGTCTAGCATTGAAAAAGATACCAAGAATTTTTGACTATGTAGAGGTGTAATCAAATATGAATAATGCTTAAACAGAGTGAAGACACAAGACTATTTCTCAGGGTCAAATTATTAAGTTTGTTGAGATTTATTGAATAAAGTAAGAATACTGTGAGACTGAATCAAGAGTATGAGTAAAACAATGATATTTAGATATCCTAAATGAGACAGTGAGCTAAGAATTGGAATGTGGAATTACTAAAATCAAAGGAGAAAATTAGCAGATCAAATATGAAAGAATGAGGTATGCTAAAGTTAAAAATACATTGAATGAAGAGAGAGAGAGAGACATTGATGAAATCTTGACAAGAAGGATGGTAAACTTGCAGAAGATGGGGAGCCAGAAAGGGATCATGATCAATTGAGTAAGTAACATGAAACTAAATGATCACTTTGTAATATTGAAAGTGTGATTGTTTCCTAAGTGGGTACTTGGGACACAGGTGTAGGAGCTCCTTGCAAGTTGTAACTTGCTAAACAAGTCTATAGGGTACTATGAAAAATATAGAAGTGGATGCTTCATAGTTTGAGTGGGTGATCAGATAAGGTGAGATCATTGTAAGACTTTGGAATAGCTGTTCCTAGTAGAGCTTTTGATTTCAGTGGGTTTTATCCCTTTAAGGGTTTCCCACCATAAATTTGGTGTCTTGTGTACTTGTCTTCTTGCATGAACTCAGATTTGTTCATGGTTTGATTTTGGTTATAACTAAGAGAATTCAAAGGTTGAAAAATTGATCTGCATTGATTCACCCCCCTCGTAGTGCTTGTGATTTCCAACAATTTGTATCAGAGCCTGGTCCTTCTAAGTTAAGCCTAATAAGTTGAAGGTGATTTTAATAACACAAACATAGGTTCTTTGGCTGAATCAATCTTGAAGATAAAATATGAAATTGCTCAATCCATAATAAAAGGCCTGAAAGATGAGATTAAACACATGGAATTTCACCATTACCAAGAATTAAATGAAGTAGCTACACTTGTAGAAAATTTCCCAAGAGATTTGAAAGGAAAAGAGAATGACTACCTGAAATTGGAAGAGAAGGTAAAGACCCTGGAAATACTAAACTTGATTCAAGTCAAAAATTAGTTACAAATACCTGCAAGTTGAAATAGAGCATAATGTCTTGTCAAGCATCCATTCAATCAAAAGACCTGAAGAAAGTGTGAGAAATTGAGAGAAGTATCTGAAATACTATCATGAGAAGAAGTGACAGAAGTAAAGAAAAGAGATTTGAATCTTGAATCAAGCCGTTAATAAATACAAATGAAATGAATAGGCTGATTCCAAGAAAGCTAACAAGACAAGAAATTAGATAAAAAAAGGAAGAGCCAAGTCAATTAGACATCTAAACACATCAAGGTATGAGAGGAAGTTTAATGGTTATTGTTTCTCATGTTCTATATTTGGACATAGAGCTAGAGAATGCATGAACAACTATGAAAAATAGCACCAATGGAGATCTTTTTCTACTGAATATGAATAGTATATTAGTGTGGTTCAATTGTAGAAATAAAGGTCATATAGAAAGGTATTTCTTTGAAGAACCTCTATAATCTAATTTAGCAATGATAGTCATCACTGAAGAAAAAGGATAATATCAAGTCATATGTTATACATGTTATGGAGTTGGGACATTTCTCAAAGCAATTCTAATAACTTTAGACAACCCCAAGCCTCAAGTAGCCCCTAAAAAGGAAGAAAAATGAAATAGGTTATAAAAAATTAAGGAAGCAAATTGAGAATTTGAGAAAGAAAATAATGACAAGATAAGGTGTCACAACAAGACTAATATTGTGTCAACAAAGGATGAAAAAGCAAAGAAACAGGAAAACAACTCGCGTGCTAAGGATGAGGAAGTATCTTCCTCAAGTACTATTATAGAAGGTTGTATGAAGTATAAAATTTATGTTTATCAGGTACAAAAACAGATAGATTATGAGAGGTCAGGTAATGTGGTTATCGCTCCTAGAGATGCAACTAATAATTTTAATAAAGAGTGTGAAGAAAAGGAAAGAGAAATATGAATTCATCATGTGCTTTTGATGAAAAATCTTATACAATGTTCTGAGAAAGATCATCAAGGATCACAATATTCCTCTTCTCTAATGCTTGTAGGAGGACATATTCAATTAGATGAAGCAATGAAGTCAGTATGAGTTCTCTCTATGTAGCATGAAGGTATGGACCATGTTGGGTTATACAACATGTTTTCACATTTCATGTGGTTATCTCTGTGAGTATGAAGTGTCATGACTTCATTCCTAGTGTTTAAATGGAGTCTTGAATGTGTAACAAATAAGCTAATGCTAGTTCATTAACACGATACCTAGTTGCTGATCTTAGTAGATGTGAATGAGTTCAAGTATCACAGTCATATCAAAGAGTCTTTAAGTTGGGGTCTATAATGCCATTTTATCCCTGGAACATTCGTTTCTTGTTGTCCCTAGTCTGTGGTAGTTCATAAGAGTAAATTATCCGAGTCACTAGTTTGTGTATGCACAGAAGTGTATTCATACATATGTAAGTTTGGCTCATGCTATAACTGTTCTATATGAGATGGTGTAGTAAATTTTCATTGTGGTCTCATTAGGTGCACTGTCACAAGAATCAAACAAGTGACTCTATGTCTACATTATCATGACATGAATTGATTGAGTCTGTCATTGAGCATACTTTCTAGTCAAAAAAAGTACTATATAGTAAGTGAGTAAAATTCTAATCCACTTCCTGATAAGGAGTTTTGTCAATGTGAGTTTTAAAATCATTCTTATGATCTTCATCCTTCTCCGAATCGATGTCTAGCATATTTGCCAAAGAAACTCAATGTCCGTTGAATTTATAATGTCTCATTATTGAGTCATTGAAATTATGACATAAGTATTCATTGGTGTGTATAAATCTTAAAAAGTAAGTTTCATGAAGTTTAAATCCATGATTCTCAAAGTTAGATTATCTATGAGGAAGATTTGTTGATTTATTGGACTTTGACATGACAGTCTGTAGTGTCTCAGTCAAGTTCTTGAGAGAAATATTATCCATTTAGCCCATATGAATGTCATTATCTCTGATCCCAAGATTATTAATGATGATCTATAAAGCTCAAGGTGTTGTGATCAGACATGAGAAACTTGATCAGTTATACTAGATATACAAGAATAGGAAGTTTACACTCCCATGGGTAGTTGGTTCTCCAAATTCAGCATGATCTTGTCACTTCAAGATGTAATCAGGACCGTTTGTAGAGTTAATTTTTAAATTATAAAATCTCCTTGAGTTTCTTAAATTCTTAAGAATATGATATTTTATCTTAAATGTTATTGCTTCATGTAGAAAAAAAAAGCTATTGATTTTATCCAGTAATATAGGTGATTGCAAAATGTGATTAGTATCTCTAATAGAAGTGATTTTATCTGTAAAGTGAGTAAGGTTGTATTATGACCTATGGATATAGTGTGTGTTCTCTATAGTTTTTTCAAGTGCATATGGAAGTTTCATATGCTTAACAAGAAATGTATGATTTGATAAATTTGAAAATACAAATTTAGGATTACAAGATGAAAGAGGATAAAAACTGATCTCGAAATAAGTTTCTTCAAGAATGAAGTAGATGCCATATTTAAATATATTCTTCACATCTTTCTGAAAAAAGGTCCATAAGATGGTTTTTAATTGAATCTATGGATATGAGACTAAGAGAGTGTAAATGGTATAAGTTCTCTTCAGTTATTCTCTAAGGGGGAGTTGGGTCCTCAAGACAACATACTTTGTTCATGGTTGTGTGTATGACAAGAAGTATGCATATTCCACAAAAGTAATGACTTGGTTGAGTTTGTTTATCTTTCTTGAGTTGACTTGAATGCTCCAAAAAGGTTGAACAAATATCATGCATCAAGAATACAAACCAAATTTAGTTTTCATGTTATATCTCAAGATATAGGCATGGTTTTCAAGTGCTATGAATCTAATAAGGTGTACTATTTTGTCAAAAATAAGCTCTGAAAAGTTTTCCTTGACTACCAGATGTTAAAGTAATTGTTTCTCCTAGTTATGAAGTCAGAGAAAAATTTAGTTGGAAAAGAGATAATGTGGAGTAGAGAAATGGTATTCTACAATGTCCTTTCACAGGTATAAAGAATTTCAATGCAAGTAAAGGTTCTTCAGGTAAGAAAATGCAAATTATGTCCTCAAACAAGATCATTTGTGTTCAGGATGGTGAAAAATTGTTTTCATAGAGGGCTAAAATTCTGTATGAACCTTCCAGAATATATGGAATTCATGTTGCAAGTGGTCTCAAACCCTGGTAAAAATTAGCGTGTCTAGTCTTGAAGGCTTGTAAATGTATAGTCTTGCCTAGAAAACTATGACAAACTTGTAAGAAGAGATCACGCCAGAGAATAATTCAAGAAATGCAAAAACCTAAATGTCATGTTTCAGGTTGCAAAAATCATCTTTTCAAGCTTAAAACAAGGAGGATGAATTATGAAGTGTTACAACTTAGAGGCAGAGTTCAAATGGAGTCAATTAATGAGAAGGTGAAACATTTCTAGAGGTATAAAACAGAGTATGAAAGATTTTAAAAAATATATTGTATGACAATATATCTTTAATATTAAACTGTGAAGAGAGATAATGGATATAGTGGTATGATGATATCAAATAAAAATGGCATGAATCTACACCAAGCATAGTACTCCAAGTATGAGATCAGGTACATGTATCCTACCGAGGATTTTCTCAAAGGTATGAATGTTGAAGCACTAATATTAGCTCAAACATTTTCAATGATGTTAGAGGTTTGCTTCTAACTCAAAAGGTATAATATTGAGTTGTTTCTACTAAAAGAGTATTTAATTATTGAAGGTTAATAATATATTCATAGGTAAAGATCACTATGGTTGGAAAAAGACAAAGAAAAATAATGAAAGAGGTTTAGAACATACCAAATCTGAAACGATGTCATTTTGAGTAAAATCATTGTAGTATTAAAAGTACTGAATTGTGTGAACTGTTAAGGTGTGTAAGGAAATGAGAAAGAAATTGTAAACTCAAGTAGATGAGTGCTTGGTCTAGCTATGAAAGTTCATGAATGAAGGTGGTCAGATAGGATAGGTTTTTGCAAAGGAAGAGTGTTTGTGCTCAGGGGGAGTTCAAGGCATGCAAAAGAGCTTAGAAAAGAGAGAAACATCATCTAAGGGAGGGCTTGTGGAAATGTAAGTCTTGTTACTCATGCTTCCTTGTCCTAAAATGTCGTTGGTTCATGTCAAGTGGTCAAGAGCCCTTTGTAAATGATGTTAAGGGGAGATCATCACAAATATGCGCTAGTAATCAAAGAATGAAAATGTTTTCCATCAAAGCTCATAGGTTTATGAGAGAGGTTGCCATCAATGACAAAGGGGGAGTTTGTTAAACCCTGGTCATTGGTGTTGTCATTGATGTCAAGTGTGGCATTAATGGAAAATCAGTGAAGTGAGACCTAGTAAGGAAGTTTAGGATGGTTTTAGTGTTCTACAAACTTGGTTGGGCTAGTGCTGTTGGAGCATGAACATGGCATACATGGCTAGTTCAGATGTTTTATAGGTCAGGTATGATGATGTAATCATGATGAAAAGATTCTATAGTGAATATCAGGTTAGATGATGAAGGGCTCAGTTTAAACTAGCCCATTTAGGCCTAGACCTTGAGTCTGATGAGGTGTGAAGGTATGCCATAGGTAATGATAAGACCATGAGAACATGGTAATAGCCTAGTAATGTTGTTTAGGGCACATTTGAGTGAAAATAAAGCTTACTCTAGGTCCTAAAGAAAAAGTTCAAAAGTTAGCCAAAGTTGCTCTTAGAAACTAATTTGTTTTGGTAGGAAAATGAGATTGATTAGATCTTCACAGGAGAACATGGGGCTAACCACCATATGGAACATGTAAAGGGGTGTCTTTAAATGATCCATGTCAAATTTCATCATATTATGTAGATAATGTTTTGATTTATTCAAGATTTACTAAAACAACCTTCTTGAGAAGTTCATTTGGAGCTGCCTGGCTTCTTAAGGGTAAAAAAACACTATGGAGACTTCTTCAAATAAAATAATTAAGGATTTTTGGAG
>CM034152.1:709071285-709137736 GCA_019776745.2 Taxus chinensis | reverse complement strand
AATCTGGGATCCTAGCCTACTAACTTTTTACAATAACCTTAAACTTTCTATCATGGTGCACAATATTATATGAGTCAAACATTTCAATCGAATCCCAGACTTCATGCTTGTATTGTTTCATTCTCTTATTGTTAGTAGCATAAAATTTTCCAATCTTCTTGACAATCAATTCTAAATATCCTTTGACAATGATATCCTTCACACCATATTTCCATGCAATTCTCACACCCAATAATAGTTCTTCATATTCAACAATTTTGTTAGTGCATTCAAAGTTTAGTTTGAAAGAAAAAAAATATCTTCCTAGCTTGGAGAAATCAGAACAATACCAGCACAATTTCCAAACTTGGAACAAGCTCCATCGAATAACAAGGTCGAAGGAAAACCTATTTGTTCAATAAATTTACATTGATCAATCTTGTGCTATTTTCCATCAGAAAATCCAAAAAAAAAATCAGCATCTACATTAGCATACAACACTTCATAAGAAGCATTATTGGGATCTTCAATGAGGTGCAAAATCTTCTTCTCTCCATATATCTTTACAAGGTTACCTTCAATTGGAATGGTGTCAAAAAAAATCCATCTAAACAATTCCACCAACACTTGCAAACCACTTTCTTAATAACAACATCAAGTTTCAAGTTCTTACCTGGATAAGTTGCATGTTATACCACCAAATATTTTACACATCCTAAAACTGACACCTCTCTAGAATCTATTGCAATACACTTTCCATAAGCTTCTATCACTTTAATGTTCAATTCATTCATGACCTCTAGAGGCATAACATTGCATGATGCTCCGGAATCAAATATATAATTGTGCAACAATACATCCTTAATAATCAACATTGTAAAAAATGAATCAACATTTAATTGAGACTCAACCAAATATGTTCCCAAATAAAATTCAGGTGGTTCACCTATCTCCTCTAATGGTGGTGGTGTTTCTAGGTCTATAATGGTTAGAGGAGGAGTGTCTACATTATTTATATTTCTACCTTGGGTACTCCTATCTTCCACCAATCCCAAATACTCAAAGTACCTCTTCTTGTGAATAGGAATCCTAAGCAGTTCAACAATTGGAACATGAATCTTGATCTCACTCAAGACTTTGGCAATGTCATAAGGATTGTATTTGGGAAAAGTAGCACTTGGAGAAAGATTGATAAAATCATCAGATGACACAATATTTTTCACATTTTGGGCATGGGTGGGAACACCAGTTGTACTTGAGGCAATAAGGTCTTTTCTAGATGTATCTTTCTTTGGCGTTTATTTTGGGATATTGGTGAGAATTGGGTTTTTTGGTTTGTCTTAAGGCCCTGCCCTTTTGATAGCTTTACTTCTTGTGTTATACTCTTGTTCTTAGGCAACAACAACATTCATTAACATTTGTCTATCCTCTTCTGATGAGAATCCTCCATCATACTTCTTAATAATTAGAGCTCTTAGGTACTCAAAATCATTATTAGGAAGTTCAAAATCTTGTACCATACCTATTTCTAAAGTATGAGTGGGAGGAAGAAGAGGTACCCAGTGAATGTGAACCCAAAAACTTGCAGCATTTATTGCACTTATTACTCCGGTTGAAGATGCTTCTTGCTATGAGCTTGTAGTGGAATCCACCATAAACACATCATCATCAGTGTTATCATCATCATTAGCTTCTTCAAATTTCTGATCTACTTCATACTGCAGCTGGGGTAAGAAAAATTTGTCACACCAATCAATTCCATTTGTCTCTTCAACAACAACTCTGGCATTTAGAGGATAAAGAACTAATCTATTTTCCCTAGCTTGGGGTTGTTTAGATCCCATGGGTTCTTTGCCTCTGTCATCAGATCTTTGATCATTTCTAAGATGATTTAAAAATTTGTCTTGTCCTTGTTGCCTATGATGACCTTCGGAACCTTGTCCAATTCCTTTCTCTAACTTGGCTAGGTTGTAAGAGATTTCTTTGACAGCTCCGGCCAAAGTCTTTACAACTTCCTCAAGATCCACATCCTTACTTGATTGAGGCTTCTCTGGGTTGATCAGTTTAACACCCTCCTTCTTAGGAGGTTTTCAAAGTGCTTTAATTTTGTTCTCAATTTACAGAGCCATGGTAAAGGCCTGCCTCAAAGTTTCAAGGTTCTTATCCCTCAAATAGTAAGTAGTTTTCTTATCAAATGCATCTGAATACTTTATAAGACATGATTCATCACATGTCCTCAAATAATGCACTAATTTATTAGGATTCTTCTTAATATTTTCAAACTTTGATAAAAGAAACCTAGGGTCTACTTTATCACCATACTGCAGTCTTAAAGAATTATTCATTTCTGTCCAAGAATCAATGGAATTATCTGGAAAAGATTTATATCAGTCCCTTGCATCTTCTTCTAGTCTATGGATAAACAATTTGATGTACACATCCTCAAATTCTATTTCAATGTCCTATATCATTTTGAAAAAGAGCTTCAAGTGCTGATCACTAGTGATTGTATTATTTTCTTGAAAATTAGGCAATTTATTTCCTGCATCTTATGGCACAACATTTGGTTAGCTAGCCATACCTCTAAAATTGATGGGACCAAAAGTATTAACAACAAATGGATGTTTGGGTGGAGGCCAAGCCATATTATTTTGAGAATGTGACCTTGGAGAAGATAAAAACTAATGAGGAGTGAGAAGTTTGTGTGGTATAGGGATGTGATTCTCAGAATGACTACCCTCTAAAGGCTATGTTTCTTGGAAAACTCTATCAGATTTGGAAAATACAGGGGCATATTGAGAAGTAAATTTTTCAAATATAAATGAATCCCGCTCTCTAGATGGAGAATTCAATTCAACAAAGAGACTACCTGATTCAAATTCACTTGAGGAAGTATTGCAATCTTCAATCACATGCTGATCAGTTTCACCAATGGAGATCTCTTTTCTTGATGCTTGATCTCCAAAAACCTTCAAACTTATTATTCCATCTAAATTAGACTCTCCCAACTTTACAAACAACCTTCTAATAGGGTCCTTAGTGAATAAATATCTTCTTCCTTCTATCTTTGCAGATATTAATGACAAATATTACTTGATATATTTTAAGACACTGGTATTTATTAAGAATATAAATAGCACAGAGTCATCACTAAGGATTTTCACCTTAGTTTGTACAAATGCACTATGAAATACCTATCAAATGTCTCTCAATACTAGATTCATGCAAATCTTACAAGATCTATTCTTCTTCTACCCAAATTTGCCAAATATGATACAAACATTAGTGCAATAACTGTATAAGCTATAAATATTGCACTCAGAACTTACAACTTGGAACAATTCTTACAGATATGAACAGATAATGATGTTTGAGGAATTTAATAGCACAAATCACATGTAAGAAGTATTACCAGGGTTTGTATGTATTGCATTTGTAAAATACTTCAAAGAATCCACTACAACGGCGAAACGAGTGTTGGTATCCAATTTTTTTCTCCTTTTCAAATTGAGCAACATCAAAAATTTAATATGGATTTTAGAGACAGATAGATCATAATGTATGTTTTTTTGTAGCCGGGGATGAGATCTAACTGGCCCTTTGTCACTCAAATTGTGGAGATATGGATAACACCTTCAAGAGGATTTGACCTATCCTCACTACTTTAGGTTGTTCCTCTTCAACCAGGGTGAGAGGACCCTTAGTATAACCTCTTTTTGATGAAGGAGATGGAGATATCCTTCTTTTATAAAAATTTCATGAAGAAAACCTTGGGAAAGTAGAATCAATACTCCATAATTTAACTCTCAAGAGTTATCACTTCTAAAAGATGGAGATACTTTCAAAACAAGGCTAAAGTTATTAAAGACATTATGAAATCCTAATTGTTCTACATATTTTAGTAAATAGATTATGTTCCTTTGTGGATATACAAGGAAAAATAAGGGTAGTATAGGGTAGAATTAGTCATTTGAATGATTTTTTGGTGGGAGATTAAGCAAGATAAATTGGACTTTACCAGATCTTTGAGAAACTTCACAAAAATTGACAAATCAACAACAAACAGCTTCAGAATACTTAAGACATGCCTTCAAGAAGAAGGTGTGCATCAATGGAGGCCTAGATTTACACATTTTCACACAATCTTTGAGAATCTAGCATGTAGGCTTGAGTTAAAAGACTCAATTAAACACCAAAATATCTGATCAATCATGCCTAAGGTGAACCTAAAGACTTACAAAAAATCTATGTCAACAAATGAAAGTAAAGTGATTTCAAATTGTTTATTTCATTACTAGGTGAAATCTCTTATGATAAATGAAATTGAAAATGCCACTAATCCATCACAAGGATGAGATCTATGATATTTCACAAAGATTTCAATGTAAGATTTCAATAGGAACAAGAGAAACCATTTGCATACATTTTGAAATAAGCAAACACAAATTAATTTCAAAATTGCTTAGATTCATCAGCAGGGGAGAGCTTCTAGAGCAATCTCAGATCTTGTCAACGGCTATATATCTACAACCAACTTGACATGATAGACAATCTAACATAAGAAATTAACCAGGTATCTCAGATGGGTTTCTAAGAAGACGGCTTTTCTCAAATTTTTCTCATGACATTTAACCCCCCCTTCCGCATGTCTAATAACATGCATTATATAACATTTTATTACATCCAAGCCTTATTTCCCAAGAAAATAATATCCTAAGCATCAAGTTTGTTACAAATTCCATCATGATTCACAGAAAGGGATGCTTAATAGAAAAATGTCCAAAAGTTGGAAGGTGTTTCTAAAATCCGAATCATTACAAATATTTCCATCATTTCTTGAACTGTGAGTACATTTTTCATCCTCTACGCATGCAGACCCCCTTTCCTTCATCATTTCACCTTTTCCCTTTTAAAATTTTGCTTTTAAAAACTTTTGGATCTGGTATTTTGCATTTTTACACGAGCTGGATTAAATCTGCACCTCAAATGCTTAAATTCACACCTCAATTTAAAAATTGAGCCTCCAAAACTATTCAATTGCACCTTGCAGACCAAAATGACACAAAATTCATTAAGATTTGATGAAGAATGATGTAAAATCACATCTCCAAACATCTTGAAGCTCCAATGGCAGAAAAATAAAATGAAATGCATAGCTACAGTTGATTCTTTCCTTTCTCAACTTTAGATTAGATTTGTCTACTGGAAAAATATGATTTGAAGCGGGCCTAGGGTTTCCTTTTGCATTTTATGACTTTTGGAGAAAATGCGTAATTTTCACATTTTTCCCCACCCCTCTGCCTTTGAAATACAAGCTTGACATGTTGCTTAATCTAGGCCTTTGATGGAGTCGCGACTCATTTATGAAATATTACCCTTTTTAACAAAAAGGAAAAATTTCCAATTTTTTCTGCCAACCCGTCTTCCCGCTTGTAACTTTATATGTGGGCCCTAGCGCAGTTACGGGTTATTTCATAACTTTTCTCCGTTTTCATAAAAAGAAAAAAAACTTCAAAATGATCCATCGACCCACTTCCCCGCTTGTAACTTGAAAAACTACCACGTGTCCTTCTTCGGGGTCAAAGTAAGACTTTTTCCCTGTCGCTTCATATTTGTTGTAACCAATTAGATGTTATCCGGGCCACGGGGAAAATTTGATATGTTTTACAACTGTGACAAAAGTGGCCAATTTCACCAAAAAGACCCACCAGGCTGCATCCAATCAAGAATGAAAATGTATACACCTTCAGGGAAAAAATAAGAAATATGATTTGAAGCTGGCCTAGGGTTTCCTTTTGCATTTTATGACTTTTGGAGAAAATGCATAATTTTCACATTTTTCCCCACCCCTCCGCCTTTGAAATACAAGCTTGACATGTTGCTTAATCTGGGCCTTTGATGGAGTCGCGACTCATTTATGAAATATTACCCTTTTTAACAAAAAGGCAAAATTTCCAACTACCAACCTGTCTTCTCACTTGTAACTTTATATGTGGGCCCCAGCACAGTTGTGGGTTATTTCATAACTTTTCTCCGTTTTCATAAAAAGGAATAAAACTTCAAAATGATCCACCGACCCGCTTCCCCGCTTGTAACTTGAAAAACTACCACGTGTCCTTCTTCGGGGTCAAAGTAAGACTTTTTCCCTGTCGCTTCATATTTGTTGTAACCAATTAGATGCTATCGGGGGGCCATGGGGAAATTTTGATATTTTTTACGAATGTGACAAAAGTGGCTAATTTCACCAAAAAGACCCACTAGTCCGCATCCAATCAAAAATGAAAATGTATACACCTTCAGGAAAAAATAAGAAATTTTCACTGCCACTTAAATTTTGATTTAATCATAACCTTACGGGGCCACGGGGTGAATTCAATTTTTTTTCCAAAGTATCCAAAAAGAATAAGTTCATAGAGAAAACCTGTTGCGCCTCATCTAATTAGAAGAATCCACGTAAGCACCAAAAGAACCAATCATAACTTAGCAGAGCCATGGGACCTAATTTTCCCTCTTGCCAAAATACCAAAAAGTGATAAGTTCAAAACATTTATCCACCATCCCTCAACCAATCAAAAGAGGTCACGTATCTTCCAAATGCTGAGGTAGAAGTTGATGGGTAAAAGATGCCTATCAGTCTGTCAAAAACGTAGAAATTTACCCGTTCACACCTAGGATCCGATTTTTTCACTAAGGACGAATTTTTTTGAAACAAAACCAAGTTAATCATGGATCTAACCATTTTTTGACCATGTGAATATATTTTCAAATCCATACAGAAGAAATTTGATTTTTTTTGGAGCACCCATGATTGGGAAGATAGGAATAAATGGCAAAGCCTGCAGATTAAAAACATTTAGGGAAAAAATAGGGCGCATTTGGGAATTTCTTCAAAATAAGCAACGAAAAGGAAATTTGCAAACAATTCATGGTATACAGACAGAGATAAAAACTTCATTTCATCCATTCAAGAGAGAAACGTTTCAGAACACATAGATCGAAAGGAAAATTAGGGAAAATGGTGCGAGTTTAAAATGAGCACTAATAGGATGAACCCTACCTCACTTAAGTGATGGGGTATTTATGAGAGAATTATTTTAATAAAATACATGTATGTATGTAATGTTAAGTGGGGGCCTAAGGGATTAGACTAAGTTGTGCACCTTTCCCCTTTTAGAATAATGAACTCATTATAAATTGCATGAATTTAACAATGCAAGATTATTATCCTAGTATGATTTAATATAAAATTGATTGTTTTACCTTAAATATAATTTTTTTAAAATGATTAGTGGAGTTAAATAAAGAAAATCTAAATGAGGATTATTTAAATAAAATATTTAAGTCTAGAAGAGAACGAATTAAATTGTAACATTATTTGAAATTGGGTTAAAAATATTAATCTTTATTTTTAGTCCCGACTGCCATGTAATTCCTTAAAAAATATATAATCAGGATTTAATTAAAATCCTAGCTAAGGCCTTGTAACCTTTCAAAAAACATTATTTCATAATTTTTCCTGTTTACTTTCAGGTTTCACGGGGATTTATGTGGGAAAAATATGGGCGTCGCATCTCACACATTTTATTGTATGCTAACTAGACTACAACAACAAGGTTTGAGATTATAATCAATTTGGAATTGATAACACGGTTCAATCAGTGTTGAAGTGGAGTGGGTATTACATCCCCCTCCCCTTAGATTTGACTTCCTCCTGAAAGTCACGAAAAATGAGGTAGGGAACAATTCATAAGAATATAAGCCACATCCTTTGTGGGATTAATTTTCTTGCAACAAGAGCGTTTCTACAGAACCCAAGTTTGATCCAAAGTTATTTAATCAAGGAGAAGGGATATTTTTAGGCACAAACGATAATATTTCTTCAAGTAAGGTTACAAACATTAATTGTAAAAAGTAACTCAACATGATCAACAAAGCTACAACACATAGCATCAAAACATGAAATCATCAAAATAGCCTCAAGAATAACCACCAAGTAAAATAATGACAAGGAGATCTTCATGAACTCGATATGACCACATAGTATCCCATGGATACAACATACTACAATAACAAATTTAGGGCTTCTGCTATAGTTAAGTTATGCTTTAAATGGTCATTTATTAGATAAGGCTAGCAAATATCAACCACAACCATCAATTTATACGAGAAAAAAAGTCTACTCAAAGATCTCACAATTTTTGAGATCACCCAAGACGAGGTTTTGTCAACAAGGACACCTAAATTAGCCTAAACATTTACAATCAAGGAAACTATTCATGGGAAATACTTCTATAACTTGAGAGAGTAAAATTAAGTTTTCATGGTTATACTAAGCAGAATCACATGTGATCACAAGGTTTCCTATAGCCTGATTTTATACTTAAAATTGAACACGCAACATCAACCTAATTTAGAAACATCAAACATGTAGAAAATATTTCCACTATAAACTAACATATCAATATAAGAGGCACCACTCACTCTACATAACACAATGGAATTTATTTATCTTAAATCTTGCTCAAGCTCAAAATACCTATACGAGAGCACATGCATAAGTTGTAACACCAAAGAGAACTAAAGGGAGCTAGAGAAAAAGACAAGTAACAAGAGGGGTCGAACTGCAATCAAGAGGTTCATCATACCAAAAACCTATGAGTAACAGCTTATGAAAACAACTTGCACTTTCCTTTCCCAATGGAAAAAGGGGCAAACAACAACAAGGTGTCACAAGAAAATAAGAAGAAAAGAGGACTTCCCAAATTTATTTCATATCCTTAACATATGATTCCTTAAAATTTAAAATAACCTAGGTAACCAAGGACTAAATCAGCACACAATGAAGTTACTTTTCTTAAAACAAGAGTTAAGACCCAATCCTAAAGGCCACAACTCACACTTGTGGAGCTACGAGGTGACAAGGCTATGATGACCCAAACATCCCAAAAGGAAAAGCACATACCTCTATGAACAAGGGAGTACTATGCAATTAGAACATATCACTAACAATAAGGTGTTTCACAAATCTGGGTAGGTGACAAAACTAAAGGTTCAATTATACATTGTAATTACAACACATAAATCTTGCTCATTTCATAAACCAACTATTAAGTCAAAAGTTGTAGTTTCACTTGCTAACACTTTTCTTACAAGTTTTCTTAATTAAAATCTTCTTTCTATTATGACATAACCTATTTCTGTCATTAAGATGCCCCATTAAAGTTGGCATGACATCTCTCCATTTTGTAGGTAGACAATTATTTATTTTACTGCTAGGGAAGGTAGATTGATGAGTTTCCTTTCTATTTCTCACATAGTTTCATTTCTTCTATTAATCTACCAAGATTATATCAAGAAACCATTTCCCTTTTCATAACGTTCCATTTTATTTTTTAAGTCTCAAAATCCAACTTCCTCAATTAGGGTTTCATTATGATCAACTAATCATATTACCAAATAGATTTTAATGAGAAGGAAGAGACAAACATATCACACTATTACCTTTATGGGGATAAGAGATAGATCAACATATCACATTTTTTATTCTAAAGGAACAAGAGACATTCCACATAACAACCACATCATTAATTTTGTAAGAACAAGGAATCAACCATCCAACATGAGTCACACCAAGATTTCAAGTGTTTACCATAGAATTACAAGCATCACCAAACACTCCTAGTGGGTCTCCACAAGTCTCAAAAGAAGTTACAATAAAAGACCAATTAAAGAGATATATTTACTTTTACAAATTTAAGAGGTTTAAGAATGTTTTTTTTTAGACTCAAAATGTTGCTCACATAATAAGACCAAGGAAGTTTCCAATCAACATTCATACTTCCACAAGATACCAACAACCAAGCAACAAGATGACATGGAAAATTTTACTCCAAGGACACCACATTACCATTACAAGACATTAAATGTAGTAGGAAAACCAACTAATCTACCCAACATGGATTCTAGGACCAAGATTTGTAGTTTAAAAAGAAGGGCACAACATAAGTACATCTATGATTAAGATATTAAGATTTAAAAAAACTAGAATCTCTAAAACAAGGTCTAAAAGTCCCACATACATCCATACGAGTCTCCACATAACCCAATGATTAATAGGTTATATAAGGGTAATTATAACCATTTAGAAATATTTAAGACAAGTGTAGACTTATTTATGTGTCAAAGAGAGAAACCAAGTACACTTATTTAGACACATTGCCCGAATGGGCTTAATTCTAGCCATAATTACTAAGATACATACAATCCACCAATTAATACTTTCTGTAATGAATAGGGAAAACATGGTAAAACGTAGCATGCCATCATGGAATATCAGTACCAGATAAACAATTATCCACTAAATTCTACAGTCAACTAAGAGTGAATCTGATCCTAACAAAATCCATAAGCCCATAATAAAACACCTCTACTCCAACGAGGATCAAACTCTTACTAGATTGCAAGAGAATCACGACCACTGATATCAATCTGCCAACTAGACCATATGACACAACGAACTCTCTTTCTAACAAGGATGAGAGATGAAATAGTCACTCCAAGATCCTAAAAACACTCAAGGTTCTATCCTTCCAAAACCAAGGCATAACTTAAAACACCTAATAAGACATTCAAGGCACCTAGGGTGTACCCCCATATGATGAGATATCACAACACAAACAATGTAGAACCAGGTCAACAACATGTAATAAATAATCACATAACATGTAGCTAAGTAGTGAAAAAAGATAACCGATCTTTTAGTCACCAATCAAACTAAAATCCAAGAAATATCAGAAATCAAGGAAAGTGGCTAAGTAGCTACATTGTAATGTCTAAAAATTCTAGGAAAAATATAAATAACTAAAAATAAATAAAATAAAATAAAAAACTCGGAGCTTCTCAATAAAATCATAAAATAAGATGTTGGTCCTTGATAAAATAACATAAGTTTATGAATATAAAACATAGAAAGTCAACATTATAGTCGTTTTACATCCCTTCACGGCTGCCAATAGGGGTACTATACCTTGAGCTCAGTTCTAAGAATGTATATGCAAGATTGGATCAAATGCAACACCAAGAACTAATATCCACTTACTCATACGGGGATTAAGTCACCATAACGACAACCAAAACTAACTCCCATAAAAACTTAAGGAAAAGGGAAGCTTTAGATGACTAAAGAAATTCTAATTTACTCTGTTTGACCCTCTGAACACAACCACTAATGCTAAACAACAAGAATCACACCATACAATTTATCATTTAAACAAGTTTGAAAAGAAAGAGTCTCAATGAATTTATTGCATCATATGACTAAAGAAAAAGTTAGTACTCATCAAAAAAATCTTTTCAAAGGAGAATCAAGTTCTTACTATGATAGAAGTTTGCAAGAATTTCAATCTTATTTGACATTTACAGTTACTTGAATTTGACAAAACGCCACTAGGCGAGTACAACAATTTAAACCACTTTATAAATTTTGTTATTATTTTAATCACGGAGGTTCAAATTTTGCTAACTGGTTTTCCGGGTTTCAATGTTGGCCCAGGGGCCAAGTGTTGAACCCGCAACTCTAATATGAAGTCTAACACCATCATTTCTCCTACATAAATCCCTGAGAACCTAACAGAAAACAAGGAAAATTATGGAATAATTTTATTTTTTTGAAAGGTTACAAGGCCTTAGCTAGGATTTAAATTAAAACCAAATTACAAAATTTCAAACTATTATATGGCACTCAGGACTAAAATAATAATTAATTACTATTGGACCAACCCTATTAAAATGTTTTAATTTAATTTCCCCTATAAAGTTCCACTGCTTAATTCAAATATTAATTCATTTTACTCTTTGTTATTTAGCCCCAAAGGTCTTATTAAATCTACTTAATGAATAACCCCTAATTAAATTAAAAAATTTATTAGATAAGAATAATAATCTCCTAGCTTAAAATAACTCATTTTAACATAGTTTAATACCCAAAGTGTTAAGGGTACACAACATGGTCTAACCCCTTAGGCCCCATTTAACATTACACATGCATATTTTTATTTAAAACATTCCCACTTAAAAACCCCATCACTTAAGTGATGTAGGGTTAATCCTACACCCTTAGATCTAATCTTTCTCAGCCCTTAGATCTAGGTTTGTAAAAATCAACCCTAGAAATCCTTATGGGGTCTCTTATATTCATTTTCTAAATGTAATCTATCATTTCTCTTGTTTGTTTTGCAGGTTCAAGAAGGAGGAGAAGATGGATCCATGGAATCCAATAGAGAGTGTTGGAAGCTCTCCTTTGTGAAGTTCTTGTGTTTAGGGAAAGGATCTACCCATTTCCTTTGTGGGTTTTGGTCCCTTTTATTTACTTGTTTTAATACATTATTTTACTTAGAGGTTGAAGGTATATACAAAGAGTATATACCCATTTGTGGAATACTCGGAAACCCTACATATTTATTATACAAAGAGGAAGTATATTTTTATATATTTGGACATATATGTATATATATTCTTGTTTCATTTTAATTTACCCACAATCTCAGGGTGTACATGGTATAACCCATTTTCTAAAAAACACTTTATATATATATATATATATATATATAGGAAAAACCATTTACCAGAAGGTAAAATTATGTTTTCCAAATTATCAAGACTGCGAAGAAAATTTATTACAGCCAATTGTATTTTAAACCAGTGCCTAGGATTAATACCGTAAAAGTTTGGTTTCAATGTAGAGGGGTTTCAAAGTAGTGGGGGAGTATGGTTTTATAGATAGTTTTTTTTTGGGGGGGCAGGGCAGGGGGGGGGGGGGTGTGGTTTCAAAGTTTTGGGGGGAGGGGCACCGACATCACTCCCATCCCACATACATGTATATGGGCTGGGGGTGAGGTCGGCACCCCTCCCCCAACCATATTCTAATTAATTAGAACATATACTACCTACATCCGTATCCCTAAGGCATACCATATTCACCTTTATTTTATTTTATTTTAACTTTTGGTTTTAGGTTTGAAAGTATATTAGAATTTAATATTTTTTTAATTATATATATGTGTGTGTCTTTATGTATATATATATTTTATAATACTATGAATATATTAATTCTTGATAATAATGTTAATATAATGATATTTAAATTTTGGAAGTAGTCAAAGTATATTATTATTATATATCAATCATCTAGTAATAATACATATATTTATTTACTAATGAAGTTTCTCATTGAAAATAGGAGATTGCAAAAAGAATGGGTAGTTAAACATTGCAATTGTAAAATTTTATGAATAAGATTTAAATACACCTAAGCAATTATAATAGTGAACAAATTTGTGTATTTGTCAAATTTAACAATTTATCACATCCCTTTAGTTTATATAACAATTTTAAAGGTATATTCAATTGTGGTTCATCCATTTTCTTAATTCCAATCCTATTGCAATAAGAAGGAAATAAGACTATAAAAACAATTCCATATATTCTCTCTTATACATCATATGAATAAGAGAATATTAAACATACCCAAATGAAGTTTAGCTCATACAAACCGGATTTCCAATAATACTAGAATGGTCAACACTCCATTTTCATTCAACTTGGGTAACATTCATACTTGAAGGATATTTACTTGCATTTCAAAATAGTTACAAGATTCCCATTTTGATAAAGAAATGCAAGCCATAGTAGTTCATTTACAAGAATCTAACCAATGGATAAGATTTCATCCAACTTATTATAGGTACAATTTACTAGTTGAGGAGTTTTAATAGTGCAAGATGCAACTTCACATGTATTTTTCCAAGAGATCATTTCATGCAATGAGTTCCACCATCTTCATCAACCAATAAACACAACAAAATGGGGGAGTAGGAAACAATGTCCACCCAACCAAAATATCTAATGAGAGAGAGAAGTCTTCTCCCTCATTAGCCCCCGCGCCGCAAGAAGGAAGCAATGAGGGTTACTTAGACAACCATGGAAACTCAAAATGGCTTCCACATATACATTCAATCAAGAAAATTAATGAAATAACACAATACCAATTTTGTAACAAATCAACAAATATCAAAACACAAAGGCTTCATACTAAAGCCATGGAGGAGAAAGGAACATGGGGGTTATTCTTATTCCTCCCAAGGCCTTGGGTGTCCACCTATGAGCCTCCAAAACTCAATCACAATACACACACCACTCTTATGCCTCCCTGCAACAAGATACACCACTCTTATGCCTCGCTTAAGAAATCAACCCATTCTTATACCTCCCTCACTCTTATGTCATCCTCAAGAAAATAAAAAGATAAACACAAATCATATTTATCAACAAGGTGGGCATCCCAACCCAACTCCCTCCTAAAATACCCAATAACATTTCTCTTATGTATACCTCAAGTTTTACCCCTATTTTCATTTCTCCCACAACCTTAGGATCAAGTCTATTTCCAAGAATCATAAGCAATAAAACAATCATCAACTACACATATGAGCATAACAAAATAATAAGGTAAAAAAATTACCTCAAGGTCTACCTTACAAATGAAGAGTATCGAAACACAACAAGCTCCAAGCCTTATAAAAATTCTAAGAAATTTAACATCCACTCGAAACTCCATTCACCATTCTCAAACAAGCTCTCCAAAATTACAAGCATTCCCCAAAAGAAATGAGCAAGTAACCCCTAATACTTCCCAAAAAATCTAATAAATAAAAAAGAGGGAGAGGGAAATAATGTAGATCCGAGTAAGATTCCACATCATTTCTTCTCCATCCCACACCCCTTAAGGACAAAAATTCAAACACATGTAAGAAAGTAGAATTAAATTTAACCTTTTTCCTTCAGAAACACATAATGGGGTATATTTTTGACCCCTTAACCCAAAGTTAGGGTTGGTATAAGAAATTAAGAGGTGTGGGAAAAATTTAATTTGTCTCATAAGCCTCCAAAAATGGCCCTTAAGCCCAAATCCGAGTTTCCCAAGTAGGGTGGAGTGTAAAACACACAAAATCACATACAATCAACTAATAAACACAAGAACCAAAGACCCAACCACTCTAATAAATGAATCCTTTTATCACATCAAAAATTAGCTTAATAATATGATTAGTTCACTTAATTAAGACACATAAACCAATTAATGATAAAATGGAACTACATCACAAATAAATTCACATACTCCACAATTAATTAAAAGAAAGGAAAAGAACTACTCACAAACCCTCTGTCATAATTGGGGTCATCCCCCCCATGGTAATCTCCTAACAAAAAATAACAAAATAACAACATAACACAAGTTTCCATGGTGACCAGTTTCCAATACCCCACATTCCTTTGGGAGGTACACAAGTTGCCATGATTTGTGTGTGTGTGTGTGTGTGTGTGTGTGTGTGTGTGTGTGGTGTGTGTGTGTGTGTGTGTGTGTGTGTGTGTGTGTGTGTGTGATTGATGCTTTAGGAGGTATAAAGAATTGTTATGATGTTATGGTTGTGGTCTTAGGATGTACATGTTACTCATGGTAATTGGATATGTTTTATGATGTTGTGGATATGGCATTGATGCCGTCGTTGATCCTATGTACATGTGGCTATTTACTGAGTTATGTAAAATCATCATATGTGAAAGTGTGGAATATGTTTGGTCATTGTAGTACACTTTTGTTCAAGTATTTAATGTCAGTCAGATGTGTGACAAGTACTATGTCATGTGGACCGTGCCTGTTTCCCTTCCCTATTGGTTAAGTTTTTTTGTGATATGGTACCGTCATGGTATGTACTAGTATGTTTGTGAATCTGTAGTGTTTTGTATTACCCTAGTAGGGTGTTGTGATAGAATTCCATGTTGGGAACCCTCAAGAATGAACAAACAAAAAAAAATCTGCAACAGTGAAATTTCAAAGAACTTGAATTAATAATAAGGTAAATGGAAATAGATTAATTAAATAATGAACTATGAGAAAACTGCCAATCTTCACAGAACTTTGAAATTTAAAATTCTTCCAGAATATTCTAAGGCTACCCCATGGCTATCCTTTAATGACTGAAATTTGAACCATAGGGTGCATTTTTGACTTTATCTATTCCTTGAGGCTTACTTCCTTTTCCTTCCTTCTCTGTAACATCACATTGGGGATGATGCCCTTTTTAGGGGAGGGGAATGTAATGCCCCTTTCAGTGTTGACTCCTTTCCTTGTTGTTGAACCCCATTGCCAGCGATGAATGGTCGTCTTTGTACCATGTTGTCGAGTTTCTGAAGCTCACTTTGCGAACCCAAGTAAATCGGTGTACGTACGGCCTTTGGCGCTTTACGAGGAAGTTACCTTAGTAATACTAACTTTGTTACCCGTACCTGTAGTCCCTTGTCATGGTGTTGTGTCAATGGTCATGCCTTGGATCAATTTTAGTGATCCAAGGCATACCGCGTGATCCTGTTAAATGCTTGTGATCATTACTTTGCAAAGTAAAGTTGACTCCTTCCCTTTCAGTTATACCACTTTGTCTCTGTCGCCAATGCTTTTAAATTTTGTTTCTTGACGAGTACTTTGATTTTTTTTACGGGAACACCTTGTGGAGGACCTTCATACTAACCTGATCATCGTGGTTGTGGATTTTCATTTGCTTAAATACACTTATTAAACATTCTAATGAAATAAAATAAATAAACTAAATAAATAAAAATTCAAGTTTGTTTATTTGTTTTTGGTATTTTAAATTGAATGGTACCTAAAATTGTTGGCTAGATAAGTCTAAAGTAATCTGGTTGTCCACTTTTTAAAATAATTGGAATGGATGGCAACTATGGCCAACTTTGGTTGCATGTCATAAGAGTGAAGAGAAGTTTATGCTGGTGCTGGGTTTGTGGAAAGGGATATTATTAAATCTCAAATGTTAATGTTGTTAACTTCTTTACCTACCACATTTCTTTACTCCTTGACAGTCAATTGACCCTATGACGTGGAGTTCATCCAAAATAAAATTACCTCTGCTACTGCACTGCAACCTTTTTCTCATTGTTAAAAATCAGATCTTGTGCTAAATTTAGGGTTTAAAGTTGCTTCTTAGCTGAAAATTAGGGTTGAAAATTTGTACGGCCATTCCTGTTAATGGTCTTCAATGCTTTTGATGGAATTGACACCTAGCACCCATTTTGTGGGTCTATGCGCGTGTTGACCAAAGTAGACCGCACTTCATTGGTTTCATGGACTCCTTGATCCTCCTTTTTTTTTAAGGAAAATGCATGGCTCAGGCTCCTGGATGTCTGGGTGTTTGATGCCAATCATGGTAGACTGGAGGCAGAGTATGGACATCCATCTAGGTGAGGCAGATAAATTCATCATAAGTTTTGTTGTTCCTCGAAGCTCTAGTCGACGTAGTTGAAGGATTTTAAAACCAGGGATGATAAGTCTACACTTTGTAATAGTTTACTACTTTTTTTACAAATATCATGAAATCAAATGTTTTTTCTTCTTGTAATAGCATCTTGGAAAATGGGAATTGTTGTGGTAGTTTGAATTCTCTAGAGTGTACTGATTGCCCCTCTGTTTGTTCTCCGTGGACTCACCTATTTTTTTTCTTATGATACTATCTTTGCACAAAGGAAAAAAAATGCATTGCTTTTTAATCTTTGCTATTTTAGTTGGAGGTAAGAAATGTTTTACCATGTGGGAATTTCTTGCACCCACCTCCCCTTAGGGAAAGCTAGTAATTGATTTGGATGGTATATTTCCCATAGATTCTCTAAATACTGGTAAATCCTGAGATGCAAGTAGACAGAAATGTATTAGTAGTTAATAGATCTCTCTTGGGCTTTGCTTGAAATAGTTATTTATTAGTCTATTCATTGAGTGGCAATAACATTTTGAGTGAATATAATTTTATCAACAAGGAATCCTATTATTTTATTCTTTTTTTTTTAGGTAATCTTGTCATATGTAAATGACTCCTGAACTTTAATACTCAAGTAGGGCTGCATGTTTTGCTTAAATTGTACTTAAAAGTGTGTAATTTTTTATCCTTTTGATTAAAATAGAGGTTCTTAAAACCATTGGCTAGGTATATTTTTTTTACTACTCTGTTGATTGCACCTCTATGGGGACTTGCTTGATACTAGCCACCTATTTTATGTTGAAACGTGGAAGTATAGGAATTGGGAAGAAGAATTATTTTATCCCTAAAATTAGTACCTCATTATTTTGGTGTTTTCTCTCAGGAAGTTGTACACTTGTTTCACATGGCGTGGGTTTTGGTTTTCATCCTCCAATTCTCTTTTATGTTATTCTTGGGGAAATTTATGAACCCTTATCTCTACCCTAGATATAGTTACTTCGATCTATAGTCAATAATCCATTTAGGAAGATCTAACATCATGATTTTCGTTCGAGGTTCTCTTTTCGTATGGTTGCATACTAGAATCTTTGAACTGGTTGTAGATACAACTATATTTTACACCAGGCTACCTTTATGACTATTGTGGCTTCTTTGATCAATTAATATTTTTCAGTCTGAAAATTTTCTAGGTTTTTGATCTTGAATCTTATGTCACTTTACTTCTAGGAGCTATGACTAGATCGACTGAGTGAATGGGGTTTTCTCTACTTTGAGTGGTATCCTTGGTTAGAGGTGATTGATGTCCTTGGAAAGGATGCTTCGTAACCGTAGCCCTATTATGATTACTCTATTTTCTTAACTTGGTTGAACTTTCTTCCTTGTTAAGAGGTTATTGATATCTTGCAAATAGTTGTGAACATATTAGTAAATGGTCATAATTTTATGACAAAACCTCAGTTTTGGTTATAGAATTTTGAAATGTGTTTGGCATAATTATTCTCATTATTGGAACATGAATCTTTATTACTCATGACATTTGGTGTTACTTCATAAGGATAATCTTGAGATTTGGAATGGAAATTATTATATAAATACATTGCTGGCCTATGTTCGAAAAAGTGTCAAATATCATTAATGATAGTTGGGGATTACTTTCCGTTATATTATTTAGATTAGGTTGTCAGATTAGGACGCGGATCTTATTGCTAATATTAATGACTGTTCATGACTCCTTTAAAAAGTGCACTTCGAAGAGTGGCATTTGATTACATTAACTTGTAGATACCTTTAAATGATCTTGAAAGGAAAAGGTGGTAAACTTCTTGTTTAGACTGTAACTACGGATTGCTTATTTTGGGGTTGCGAATCCCATTATTCTAGGAAACCCAAAAGGATGTTTAGATGGTAACCTCATCTTAAATGGTTTTTGAAATAGGATTCCTTTTGCTGCCATCGTACCTTTTTTATCAAGTAACTTAGATGTCGAGTAATGCCCATCTCAGGTTTTTTCATCTATCCTTCTTTTCTTATCATTACCTTGTGGAGTCTCTTCTTAGATGAGAGAAATTAGTTCGTGGGTTAAACTTTAGTTTTCAACACCTTTGATCACGTGATGGTTTACCGCCTCTTACCCTCATTTTGGTTGTTCTAGTTGTAGGCCAATGAAACTTTCCTCTTGAAAGGATTGTTTTACCTTTCATATTTCACATCTATGATTGCATGTATTATGTTTTCAAGCTTCTTAAATTTTTTAGGGATGGACGGACCGAGTATTAGACTTCAGTCATGTAATCCATCGGATTACATGATTGAAATCCCAATACTCTTGACCTTTCTTATTAACCAGAATACATGAGCTTTCTTCTTGTTGGTTGGTTAAAAAAATTCTTATCTCGTGTGAAGAATTTGTGATTTGTGGTTGGTTACTTTGAACCATTCTTGAAATAGAACATTTCCTTCATGTTATTGTAAAATGCTAAGCTTATTGTTGTAATGTGTAGCCTTACCATGCTCAGTTCTCGTGAACTAATTCAATTTGAATAGTTGTGCAGATGGATTTTGGGAGTAGATAAAAGGAAATATCAATAAAAGTTTCATCGGGTTGTCTATGAAGTTCCTTGGAAGAATGTCTATTTTGTTGTAAATTATGCTATGGTGCTTGTAATGGTGTTTGGAAGGCCTCTTGCCTTGGATTTTCGGTATTTATGAAATAAAGTTGTCTTATACTTTTTGTAGAAAAACCTATAATTGAATCATTGTGAGAAATAAAATTAAATCTCCACCTTATTATGAGTATTCTTCCTAGTAATACTATTTATCAGTCTATGAAAATTTTGTAGCATGGCTCGACCAATCTTGTTACTTCTTGTTCTTAGCCAAAGTGCAATCGAATCTCTTGACACCTTTGGTGCATGTGCCATGTTGAATAGAAATGTTATAACCATGTCTTCGTTCTCTCATTTAGCAATTGTAGTTTCTTATTTCAAGTCATAAGACTTTCATGTTTTTGTAACCCTCCATGGTCTTGACATCAATACAATTCTATGTATATTTTAGTGGGTGGCTGCCCTTTTTTTAATAACTAATCAAATTTAAATAAAATGATTTCACAGAGGAATAATTAAATAAAATGAAAATAAAGTTGTGTTTCTTGTTCATAAAGTTAAGATTCTTTAATTGGAAAGAAAGTAGTTATCTACCGGTGTAAAATAATTTACCCCTATTAACTGAGAAACTACGGACTAAATTGTATTCTCATTATTTTGAACACATTAAGTGTAATGCTTCCATTTTGGGAACTCCAAGTGTATCCATTGTTGATCTTAATTAAGAGTTGCTAAATTAAGCTTTTACCCCAATCTAGTTGAAATATTAAGTCTCTTAAAAATACCGGTTAATTATTTTTAAAGAGATCATGATGATGAAATTAATTGACCTTGTCTCTCTAATCATTTCCATTGTACATTGTAACCTTTCTTAAGAAATGATAAAATTTTGATCCGTAGTTGAAGGGGTTTGTTGTTCCAACCCTAAAATGGTACCTCCACCAATTGGAGCTTACACTCGTCTCCTTTCACAACAAAGGTTAAAACGAGGTTTCTGTAGCTTTTGGTTGTTTACATAACCTTGTGGGTTTTGGTTCACCCCACCCCTTGTAGCGTAATATGATAACTAATAAAAAAAACTTTTGTCAAAGTAAATATGATTCTCTTTCAATAATGTTTATCTAACCCTTATGTGTCTAGTATAAAAGAAAAGAAATTTAGCCCTATAAGAAGAATTATATGAATCATAACATGAATCTTCTAGACCAAAAAGCTAGGTCTTGAAAGACTATTTTAGAGTATAGATAACCTTAAGAATATGTTCACAGTTGGCTGTCCTGAACTGTAACTATGTACTATAGTTGGGTTCTTTGATTTTTCTTGATAAAGAGAAAAGTGAACTTTTCTTGATGGGTGTTGGATTTTTTGTGTTGCCTATGTGGTCATAGTTGTGTCAGGTTATTCGAAGAGTTAGTTATAACCCTTGTATCCTCCTATAATGTCGTTCTATGCTTTGAACAAGTCAAAAAAAAATTATCCTATATTTTTTCTTTGTTTTCTTGTGTGTCTAAAAGAGTGGGCATTACACTTGGTATTAGAGTGAAGGTTCATGGTCTCAAACCTCTGGGCCAATTTGGATTTGTGATGGTGTTACATGATGGTGTTGTATGACAGTGGTTGATATTGGAAGAGTAATGTGTTTTTAGCGTGATCTAAACTATGTCGTAATCATGAAATTGTTAGTGCGCATGTTGTGTATCTCACTTAGTGCGTAGTTGATGGCATGTTGATGTGTTAAAGATGATATAATTCTCTCTCCTTTCTAGGAATTATATGTGAATTGAGTGTGAAACATTGTTTTGTTGTGTGTGGAAGAAATGTGATTGTTGATTTTAGAGTGTTGGATCCCTTTTGGCATTTGTGATGTGTGGGTGTGTTGATATGTTGTACGACAAGGTTGGTTGTAGTGAATTATATTTCTTAATGATGTTTTTATTATTTGTGTAGAAATGTGTGTATTTCCATGTTATATGGTAGTTTATTGGATGTTGTCATGGTGTTCATCATAATTGTATTTCTTGTGATATATGTAATGAATCATGTTGTGATTTAGGGAAATATGGTGGGTATATGATCCCTATCATACAATGATTGTACTTTAAGTGTAGCATGTGGTGATGTGGTGTGTGATAAGCCATGAATATAATGTATGTGATATACCATGTATTGGTGTCATGCGTGAGATGCTATGGTTAATGTGTGTGAACCACCCTTTTATTAGTGATGTAGTTGCATGTTATGTTGTGAACCTTACACTAATCGACCCTGAGGAAAATTGGTGAAGGTGTATGTTTGGAAAGAGGGAATGGGTACCATGGGCTAGTAACTTGAGTTGAACTTAGGTTCAGAAGATGATGACCTGCACTTATTTCCTCTCTCCCAATGTGGGTTTTGTATGGATGCAACCCGAGTGTAACTATGACTATGTTTAGCCTTATTGAAGTGGTGATGGGATGATTTAGATAGAGATGATGACAATTGTACAATTGATATGTTATTTTACAAGCTGAGGCTCAATGTTTTGAGTGCCAACAATTTTTTGAGTACCCCCTTGGTGGCCAGATAAGGCCGCATAGTCATTGTAATGTGTTATTCTTATATGTGTATTTAATTCATAAATTGAACTTTTACTTTATTTTGCAAGGACCATTTGTTAGGAAATATATCTTAGTGCTCCATTTGTATGTACGGGTGAATAATAATTACATGTGTAATTATTATTATGGTAAATTAGTGAAAGTACATTTACTATGTAAATGTAAATAGTAAATGTAAAATGTGGTTGGTATGTGGTAAGTTAGTAAGTTAGAATAATAAAACAATTAGTATTGTTTTATTATTATATTGGTGAGAGGTTGAAACCATATGGGTGTATGGTTGTACATGAAGACAAATGTTGTTGTAAGGATTGTTATTTTACATCTCCTGTATAATGGAGTGTAATGAAATAGTGAATAATAATAAAAATATAATATAGAGTTGTTGATTTCAATTATTGTTTATAGCTATTTCATGGATTCTTTGTATTAGATCAGATTAATTTCTACATTTGGTACCAGAGCAGGTTAAATCCGTCTCGAAGATGATCTTGTAACTTTTGTTTTTCGATCTAGGTTTCTCCAAAAATTTGTACGTGGAATGATCTGTTATATGGAAAGCTACAGGAGAAATTTCAGAATAACCCAATTCGTATTTTGAGAGAAACGTGCAATTTACTATACAGCACATTGATCACTGCTGTTTTTTTGAAGAAATCAGAGAATCAAAGGTAATTCAAATCTACATTCAATTTTTTTTTGGATATTTAGATTCAATAAAATGGATATACCATTAGATGGGCTAAACTTCCATACATGGAGAGTAAAAATCCAGACGCAGTTAATGAATAAAAACCTATGGAGGATAGTAGATAGAAAAGAAAAAGCACCTACATATATAAGCAAAATTGTAGAATGGAAAACTAGAGATGAACAAATAACAGATGAAATTGACTATAACTATGAAGAATTTCTATACTAAGTGAATTTCTTGGAGGAAGGAGGAACAGGAGGTTGGAGGTCATTCAACGACCTCTCGTCAGTCACCAACGACGGGGCTGTATCAGCTATGGTGATTATTTTTGTATACAGTGTGTTCCTGTTGTTTCTTTGTGTGTGTGGAAGAGTGTTTGGTTATAGTGTTCCTATTATGGTTTGCAAAATAAAGGAAATTCACATTGAGGGGGGAACATGATCTCAATGTTCCATTTCTAGTTTTCTATATTTATGGTATTTTCTATATATGCAGCAGATTTCAGCAGAATTTCCTATGTTATTCCCTGCAGTGAGATGTGATGAGGGCTAAGAATAATACTTGGCATATCATGATGTTGTTGTAGGTAAACCACTTGAAAACCTTCATTTTTGGTTTGTGGTACACCACTTGTAAAACCACCATTTTCGGTTGTTGGTAAACCCTATGCAAAACCATCACCCTTTTGGTTTGTGGTACACCACTTGTAAAACCACCATTTTCAGTTGTTGGTAAAACCTATGCAAAACCATCACCCTTTTTGGTTTATGGTAAACCAATTGCAAAACCATCATTTTTGGTTTATGGTTAACCCTATGAAAAACCATCCATTAGGTTTATGATCATCCTGTAAAATCATCAGATCATGAGCAGGTGCAAGTATAAGGCAGGTTTTCCCCATGTTCGCACTAAGGGGGGGAATGTTAGGAAATATATCTTAGTGCTCCATTGTATGTACGGGTGAATAATGATTACATGTGTAATTATTATTATGGTAAATTAGTGAAAGTACATTTACTATGTAAATGTAAATAGTAAATGTAAAATGTGGTTGGTATGTGGTAAGTTAGTAAGTTAGAATAATAAAACAATTAGTATTGTTTATTATTATATTGGTGAGAGGTTGAAACCATATGGGTGTATGGTTGTACATGAAGACAAATGTTGTTGTAAGGATTGTTATTTTACATCTCTTATATAATGGAGTGTAATGAAATAGTGAATAATAATAAAAATATAATATAGAGTTGTTGATTTCAATTATTTTCTATAGCTATTTCATGGATTCTTTGTATTAGATCAGATTAATTTCTACAATGTTGAATTTAGAGAAATTTGGTGGATGACAACATCCCATTGTGTAACATGGATGATGTCATCGTTTGTGCCAACATACTTTTAAATACTTTTACAAAAATGGCATTCATCACAGGAGGAAGGAGCCTATTCATCGTCATCCCTTGGCTTGAAAGGAGTGTCTTGCTTCTGCTCAGGAGAGGTGATGTGAAACTGAGCTCAATACTCCATGAACTTGCTGACCATCACCTGAAGTTGATCCTGAGAGGGACCCTTGGTGTGATCCTTGATGACTTCGCAATTTTCTCGTTCATCTCTGAGTCTTTCAGGGAGTTTGAAGTATTCATTTCCTTCCTCCATCAGGTACCCAATGAAGTCGTGGTAGGCTAGAAGGTTGTTGATAGGTACCGAGCAACACTGGAGACATTCTTAAGATGATCTGCTCCATTTGATGCATGACATCTATGGCTTCCTCCTTGATTTTGTCTATCTTTTCTAAGAAATACTCCATTTGGTCAACCCGATAGTCTAAAGCAGCAAGGACTTTGTTGGGTGCTCGCGGGTGATCAAAGACACCGAATTTTAACAAGTCATTGACTGTGCAGTTGAGCATCTTCTGGAATTTCTCGTGTTGCAACCTAGCATGGTCCAACTCTTTGGAGATAGGCCCTACTATTTCCTAGAGTTTCTTGTTCTCGTGATATATATTTTGATAGAACTCTGTAAACTTTGTAATCACTTCCTCACTATTTTTGAGGATCTTCTCTCTCTAGGCGGACACTACTGCACCTTGCTCGCCGATCTTGGTGTACTCATTTATCTTCTCCTGACTAAGAACTTTGGGAGGGTCGGTGGCAGTCATAGGAGGGGCATTTCCCATCTTTTGCAAGGCTTGGAGAAGATGCTTGTTTTTCTCTTTTAGTATTCTCTTCTCTTTCTCTGCTTCTTGAAGCTTCTTGCAAAGGGCATCCACTGCGGATAAGGCCTCTCCTTGCAGGCTCTTTGATGATGTTCCCATTGTGACCTGAGTCACTATAAAATCTGTAGGAGACAGATTTTCTTTCTTATTTGTGGGATCAAGGTACGCGATCTCCATAACCCTTTCGCCTGAAGCACTTTGAGAGAAGAGGGTTATAGCCTTTTGCTTCTTAGGCCTTTTAGCTAAAATAACAGAGAAGTCCATAGGTGCAATAGGGACTTTCCTCTTGTGTTGGCTCAGGTGTTCGGAGATCCATTCTAGACTTAGGGGAGTGGGACTAGAGGAAGAGGAGGAAACGGGGGTGGAAGGAAGAACGACTGTAGTGGACACAGGGAAGTGTGTCAAAACACTTAGTGGTAACATGGAGAAAGGGGCAGACACACCAATGCTCACGGGAATAGGAGTCACTACAAGAGAGGAGGCCATGGGGGTGGAAGGGATATGTGAGATGAGGGAAGAAATATTGGGGGATAGATCTGCAAGGGAAGAGAAGATGGAGGAAGAGGGAGGGGGAACGGTAGAAGACGGAGGAGAAGACACAACCAAAGGATCGGTTGGTTGTGTGACATGAGGAGGGAAGGAGGAGTGAGAGAGGGAATGGTTGGTACTTCACTAGTTGTAGATGAAACAACATCCTGAGTGGATGTGTCCTCTAGAGCACTTATCGTTTCTTCCTCTCTCAGGGACACTAAGTCCACAACTTGCTCTTCTGCGGTAGTAGGAGGGCATTTAAGAGCTTTCTCTTGAGCATTACTTGCCTCTCCTACTTTATCCTTTCCTTTTCCCTCAGGAAAATGTTCTGGCCTGGATGGTGCACTACCCAAGGGAGACGTGGTAAAGTCTACCCCAAGGTAGATGATATCATTTTTCTTACATCAATGCTCAGTTTATTGTAGAGTGCGCTTGATCCTTTCCTCTATAGTTTGAGGGGCCTTTCCTATCAATTTCGGTAAACGACCAATTGTCCCCATCCATGTCTAGATAAACTTGATCAACTTCTTGATCAGTTGCTTGGAAATCCTTTGGGATGATAGCCACACCATATTGAATGATCTCTTCCAGGGCCAGTCGGGAGTGATACTTTTGTCTGAGCTCAACCTCGTGATTCAATTCGATGTAGATATCCTCAATCTAAGGGACATGAATTGGATCGATCCTTGCTCTTGGAAGGTAACCATGAGGATTGAAGGTTGGCCTTGCCAAGAAATTATGCTTCAAATTGAGAAATTCAAGCTCTGTATACATATCCTATGGTTTTCTCTGTGACGTGCAGGTGTAACTTCCCACCGTGAGGGGGAATGAAGTTCCACCCTTCTTCCTTTTCAAAAAATTCTCATGGTATGTGATGAGCTGTCAAGACAGCTCCAACAGGATTAGTTTGGGTTCCGCATACCTTGGCAATCTGGTGGGATCTCCCAAGAAGTTAGTGGCTCTGAGATAGGTGAAAGTAGGGAAATGCGTGAATAACGCTCTCCACTTCTCTATGGTGGTGATTACGCTTTTGGTCGTCTGACCGCAAATCATGTTAGGCCTCAACTAGAAAGTTGTTGAACCATGAGTTATTATGTCACTTGGGTTGGGGTGTCTTGACTATATGTGCCTAGGGCCATAGGGAAACCAACCTCCTTAAGGGAGGCATAAGAGACTTGAGGGAGGCATAAGAGACTTGAGAGAGGCATAAGAGACTTGAGGGAGCCATAAGACATTGAGGGAGGCATAATAGACTTGAGGGAGGCATAAGAGATTGAGGGAGGCATAAGAAACTTTAGGGAGGAATAAGATATTGAGAGAGACATAAGAGACTTGAGGGTGGCATAAGATATTTGTGTGTGTGTGTGTGTGTGTGTGTGTGTGTGAGATTAATGCTTTGGGAGGTATATAGAGTTGTTATGATGTTTTAGTTGTGGTCTTAGGATGTATGTGTTACTCAAGGTAGTTGGATATGTTTTATGATGTTGTGGATATGGAATTGATGCCCTTGTTAACCCTATGTACATGTGGCTATTTCTTGAGTTATGTAAAATCTTCATATGTGAAATTGTAGAAAATTTCTAGTCATTATAGTACACTTTTGTTCAAGTATTTTATGTGAGTCATAGATGTGTGACAAGTATTATGTCATGTGGACCGTGCCTGTTTCCCTTCCCTATTGGTTAATTTTTTTTTTATATGGTACCATCATGGTATGTACTAGTATGCTTGTGAATCTGTAGTGTTTTGTATGACCTTGGTAGGGTGTTGTAATAGAAGTCCATGTGGGCACCCTCAAGAATGAACAAACAAAAAAAAATCTGCAACAATGAAATTTCAAAGAACTTGAATTAAGAATAAGGTAAATGGAAAGAGATTAATTCAATAATGAAGTAAGAGAAAACGTCCAATCTTCACAGAACTTTGAAAGTTAAAATTCTTCCAGAATGTTCTAAGGCTACCCCGTGTTTATGCTTTAATGACTGAAATTTTAACCATAGGGTGCATTTTCAACTTTATCTATTCTTTGAGGCTTACCACCTTTTCCTTCCTTTTATGTAACGTTACATTGGGGACGATGCCCTTTTTAGGGGAGGAGAATGTAATGCCCATTTCAGCGTTGACTACTTTCCTTACTATTGAACCACATTGCCAATGATGAATAGTCATTTTTGCACCTTGTTGTCGAGTTTCGAAGCTCACTTTGCGAACTCAAGTAACCGGTGTAGGTGTGACCTTTGGTGCTACAGGAAAGTTACCATAGAAACCGAATTCATACTCATACCTTAGCCCTTGCTATTGTTTTTTCGACTGTCATGCCTTGGATCAATTCCAGTGATCCAAGTCACACCTCTTATCCTTTCGAACTCATGATCCTTGTTGAAAAGTAGAGTTGAATATTTTCTTCTGTTATACCACTTTCATCTGTCACTAATGCTTTTGCTTCTTGATGGTACTTTACGTCATCTCGGGAAGACCTTATGGATGATTTATTATATCCTGATTATTAGGTTGTGGAGGGTGTTCTATTTTTGGTGCTTTTGGAATCTTAAAATGCTACATAGGTCTTCTTTTTTTATTAATATACCCAAAATTTTGGCTAAATTAGCAAAATTACTCTCATTTTATTTTTTAAAAAATTAAAGTGGGGGAACTTAGCACTTTGGTTACGTGGAAGAGGGAGGAGGTTGTTGGTGGCGCCAATTTTTTTGAAAGGGATATTAATAAATGCCAAATGCTTTTTTTTGTAACTTCTTTACCTACCACCTCTCTTTCTCCTTGATAGCCACTTGCTCCCATGCGTGATGTTCACCCAATGAAATTGGTTGTACTTAACTTCATCCTTTTTCTCTTGCTAAAAATTGGAGCTTGTGCTAAATTTAGGGTTTGAATTTCCTTCTTGGTTAGGGAAGGGTGGTTGCAGACCTGTCCAAATTTAAATGATTTAATGAATGATACCCCCACCCATTACTCCACCCTGCTGGCCGAATGTTTTCATTCATTGGTTTTATGGACTCCTTGGCCTACGCGTTGGGGAAGGAAAATGATAGGCTTACGTTGCTGGCTACGTGGGTGTTTGATGAGAGAATTTTAGACTTGAGGCAAGTATGGACATCCATCTAGTTGAGGAAGAGGAGTTCGCCATAGGTTTCTGTTCCTCGAGCTGTGGTCAATGTGGTTGATGGACTTTAAAACCAGGCATGATATGTCTACACTCTGTAACAGTTGCTACTTTTTTACAAATTCATGAAATCATTATTTTTCCTTCTTGTAATGGCATCTTAGAAAAGGGAATTGTGGTGGATGTTTGAATGTATGGAATTTACTATTTTCCTCTATTCCTTCTCTTGGATCGTTGTTTTTTTTAGGTTGATACTGGTTATACAAAAGGAAAAAAACTACATTCATTACTTTCAATCTATTATTTTTAGTTAGGATGTGAGAAATGTTTTACTATGTGGTAATTTCTTACACCCACCTCCCCTTAAGGAAATCTAGTAATGGGTTTGGATGGTACATTTTCATAGCTGCTCTAAATACTAGCAGAATCCTAGACACAATGTAGACAGAAATGTATTAGTAGTTTATAGACTCTCTCTCGGGATTTTCTTGAAATAATTATTTATTAGTCAATTCTTGAGTGGCAATAAAATTTTGAGTGAATCTCTTTTTATCAACAAGGAATATTGTATTTTATTCATTTCTTTTTGAGGTAATCTTGTCATATGTAAATGGCTCCTGAAATTTGGTAATTTTCAATTGGGTTACGTTTTACTTAAACGATACGTGAAAGTGTGTATTTTTTTATCCTTCTAATTAAAATAGAGGTTATTAAAACCTGGTTTAGGAATATGTTTTTTACTACATGCTGGCTGCACCTCTGTAGAGACTTGTTTGATACTAGTCTGCTTGTTTTATGTTGAAACATGGAAATATAGGAATTAGGAATAGAAGTATTTTATCACTGAAATCGTTCCTTATTATTTTGGTGTTTTCTCTGAGGTAATTTCCTTGTTTCATGGCATGGTTTTTGGTTTTCATCCCCAATTCTCTGTTATGTTATTCTTGGGGATATTTATGAACCCTTATCTCTACCCTATGGATATAGTTACTTCGATCTTTGAATCCAAAATCGTTTCTGAATATCTGGCATCATGCTTTTCTTTTGAGGTGTATCTGTTCGTATGGTTCCATACTTGAATCTTTGATCTAGCTATAGGTACAATATAATTGTACATTGGGTTATGTTTATGACTATTGTGGCCTCTTTGATCAATTAATATTTTTTGGTCTAAAACTTTTCTATGGTTTCTAATCTTGAATGTGGTATCCCTTTACTTCTATGAACTATGACTGGATCAACTGAGTAAATGGGGTTTTCTCTGCACTTTAAGTGGTGTCCTCGGTTTTGAGGGGATTGATGTCCTTTGAAAGGAGGCTTTGTAACCCTTAGCCCTATTATGATTACTCTCTTGTCTTAACTTGGTCACAAATGTCTTCCTTGTTGAGAGGTTATTGATATTTTGCAAATAGTTTTGAACATATTATTAATGGTTATTATTTTATGACAAAACCTCAGTGTTAGTTATAGAATGTCGAAGTGTGTTTGGAATGACTATTATCATTATTGGTACAAGAATCTTTCATCACTCATGACATTTGTTGTTACCTCATAAGGATATTCTTGAGATTTTGAATGGAAATTACTATATAAATATATTGGTGGCCTATGTTGGAAAAGTGTCAAATATTATTAATGACAGTTGGGGGTTACCTTTCCATTATATTATTTAGATTAGTTGTCGATTAGGAGGGGAGTTATTATTCCTAATATTAATGGATGTTCGTGACTCCTTCAAGTGCACTCGAAGAGTGGCATTTGATTATGTTAACTTTTAGATACGTTTAAATGATCTTGTAATGGAAGATGTGGTAAACTTCTTATGTAGACCATGTAACTATGGATTGCTTCTTTTGGGGTTATGAATCTCATTATGCTAGGAAACCCAGAAGGATGTTTAGATGGTAACCTCATCTTAAATGGTTTTTGACAATAGGATTCCTTTTTCTGCCCCATGTATCTTGTTTATCAAGTAACTTAGATAGTCAAGTAATGCCCATCTTGGGTTGTTGTAACCTAACCTTCTTTTCTGTATCTTTACCTTGTGGAGTCTCTTCTTCGATGAGATAAATTAGTTCATGGGTTGAACTTTATGTTTTCAACTGCTTTGATCATGTGATGGTTTACCCTTCTCTACCATCGTTTCGGTTGTTCTAGTTTTAGGCCAATGACACTTTCAACCTGAAAGCATTGTTTTACCTTTCAGTTTCACATCTATGATTGTATGTATTATGTTTTTGGATTCTCAAAGTTTTTAGTGATGGATGGACCGAGTATTAGAATTTGAATAACGTAATCCATAGGATTACATGATTGAAATCCCAATACTCTTGACCTTTTCTCTTAACTGGAATATTTAACTTCCTTCTTGTTGGTTGGTTAAAAAAATTCTTATCTCGTGTGAATAATTTGTGATTTGTGGTTAGTACTTTGAACCATTCTTGAAATAGAACATTTCCTTCATGTTATTGTAAAATGCTAAGCTTATCTGTTGTAATATGTATAGCCTTACCATGCTCAATTCTCACGAAATGACTCAATTTAATACTTGTGCAGATGGATTTTGGGAGTAGATAAAAGGAAATATTGATAAAGGTTTCATCAGGTTGTCTATGAAGTTCCTTGCAAGAATGTCTATTTTGTTGTAAATCATGCTATGGTGCTTGTAATGGAGTTGGAGGGTCTCTTGCCTTAGTTGTTCAATATTTGTGAAATAAGGTCGTGTTGTCCTTTTTGTAGAAAAACCTATAATTATCATTGTGAGAATTAAAATTCAAGCTCCACCTTGTTATGAGTATTCTTCCTATAATATTATTTATCAGTCTTGAAAACGGTGTAGCATGACTTGACCAATCTTGTTATTTCTTGTTCTCATCCAAGGTTCAATTGAATCTCTTGACTCCTTTGGTTCATGTGCCATGTTGAATAGAAATTTTATAACTATGTCTTCATTCTCTCATTTAACAATGGTAGTTTCTTCTTTCGAGTCATAAGACTTTCATGTCTTTGTAACCTTGCATGCTCTTGACATCAGTAAAATTCTATGTATATTTTAGTGATTGGCTGCCATTTTTCTAATAACTAATCAAAGTTACATAAAATGAATTCATAGAGGAATAATTAAATAAAATGATAATGAAGTTGTGTTTCTCATTGATAATGTTAAGAGTCTTTAATTGGAAAGAAAGTAGTTATCTACCGGTGTAAAAGAATTTACCCTCGATAGCTGAAAAACTACGGACTAAATTGTATTCTCATTATTATGAACACATTAATTCTAATGCTTCCATTTTGGGAACTCCCTGTGTATCCATTGTTGATTGTAATTAAGAGTTCCTAAATGAAGCTTTTACCCCAATCCAGTTGAACTATTAATTCTAGTTAAAAAAATTAAAGAGATCATGATGTTGAAATTAATTGACCTTCTCTCTCTAACTGTTGCCATAGTACGTTGTAACCCTTTTTAAGCAATGATGAAAGTTTGATCCGTAATTGAAGGGGTTTTTTGTTTCAAACCTAAAATGGTACCTCCACCAATTGGAGCTTACACTCGTCTTCTTTCACAATGGAGGTTAAAACAAGGTTTTTGTAGCTTGTGGTTGTTTAGATAACCTTGTGGGTTTTTGTTCACCCCACCCCTCTTACCGTAATCTAATAACTAATTAAATAAATATTTTTCAAAGTAAAGATGATCCTCTTTCAGTAATTTTTATCAAAGCCTTATGTCTCTAGTATATAAAAAGAGAAACCTAGCCCTATAAGAAGAATTATATGAATCATAACATGAATCTTCTAGAAAACAAATTCAGGTCATGAAAGATTGTTTTAGAGTATACATAACCTTAATAATATGTTCACAGTGGGCTTTCATGAACTATAACTATGTACTATAGTTGGGTTCTTTGGGGTGTCATGAAAAACAGAAAAGTGAACTGTCCTTGATGGGTGTTGGATGTTCAGTGTTGCCTATGTGGTCATAGTTGTGTTAGGTTGTTCGAAGATTTAGTTGTAACCCTTGTGTTCTCCTGTAATGTCATTCTATGCTTCGAACAAGTCAAAAAAAATTATCCTGTATTTTTTCTTTGTTGTCTTGTGTGTCTGAAATAGTGGGCATTGCATGTTATAAAAATAAAAATATACTGTGGAAATTTCACAATACTACTCTATTGTGGATACAATTTTGATTATATATAATATTTGTTTTAAACCTTATAAAATCATGCCAAAAAACCTAAATTTTTTAGTATAATCCTTTTTTGAAATATCTAACTTGTGTCAAAGTATGAGAAGAAAATGTGCATTTTCCACGATGTAATTTCAATAATGTGGATATTTCACAATTTTAAAATTTACTTTCATGAAATAGTGGAAAAATATTTTCTAATCAATAGAAATAGCAATTTCTCCACAATACAATATCATGAATGTGGATTCTTAACAAATTCAAATGATACTTTTATGAAATTGTGAAAGATTTACGTTATGTTTTTATAGAAGTTATCCATTTAATGTTAATAATTCACAATATTTCAACAAAATAATCTAATTGCAGATAACAATGTGGATAAATGATCGTAGTTCTAGTAGTGACATAAAAAATTCAACATCCAATATCATAGAGACTATTTCTAAGACCAAGTAATTCAACAATTACTCCAATTTTCAACATTTTGATTCTACTCATACATCAGTTTGCAACTAAGATCATAAACCAACTGAATCATCTAATTTAAGCAATACTTTCACTCGTTCACAAATTCGCCAATTCTCCAATATCAAAGAAATCACAAAATAACTTTGAACATCATACTAAAAATCAATAGGAAAATGATTCAAAATATCAACATATATCTAAACTGACAACACATCATTATCTTCCATACTGAATGTCTATGAAAAGTTAATCAGTTCGGTTACAATAATGTCTATCCTCCAATTTCCTTGTCACAATGTGTTAACGTCGTTCGTCTATTAATATTTATAGGAACAATGTGCAATGATGTATATGTGTTCAGTCACAGTGTTAGATTAAATATAACAAAACACTATCGAAGAGTAATGATATCATAATCAATTTATAACAAGGCAACCCATCTAGCTAATTGTCTTATCCTTAAATGTCCATCAGGGTCCATAGTACGATAGACAGTCAAAATAATAACCAAAACACAATAGTAATCATGATGTCCCACACATTTTATTCAATGGTAGCTAGAATGCAACAACAAGGTTTGAGATTATAATCAATTTGGAATTGATAACACGGTTTAATCAGTGTTCAAGTGGAGTGGGTATTACAATTTAAATTTTATCAAACACAATATAGGGGAACCTAAACCATGCTTTAGAATAATTAAGTTTATAAAAAGATATTGAGAGTTTTATTATTTTATTATAATGGGGATCAAAAAAAGGAAATTAATATTATTGATTTAAAGTAACTTAGAAACAAGAATGTGATAAACCTAAATTCGAATCCTTTTGCGAGCATGTTTAAAACCAAAAAAAATTATTCCATAATTTTGCTAACTTAACTTAGGTTGTTCTTAGGTTTCGTACTGACATTTTTTGTAGGCGTTACACCATCTTTTATTGTGCATTGTAATAACCGAACCTGTATAGATCCATTGATATAATAGAAACTCCAACATTTTTTAATAACATGTTGACACAGTGTGTACAAAGCACGGAAACCAATCACAAAATTATACAATATAAATTATAAAAGGCCACTCAATCCTTCAAAGACTTTTTAGGAATCGATTTATAGAAATATTCGGCTGTACATTAATGTATCCTCAATGTCCTTGTCACAATGTGTTAACCGCGTTCGTCTATTAATATTTATGGAACACTGTGCAAATTGAGGCTATATGTGGTCAGTCACAGTGTTAGATTAAATATAACAAAAAACACTATCGAAGAGTTACGGATTCATAATCCAATTTTATAAAAGGCAAACCCATCTAGTACTGGTTTATCCTTAAATGCCATCAGGGTCCATAGTACGTAGACAGTCAAAATAATAACCAAAAACACTAGAATCATGATCGTCCCACCATTTTACCTGGTTAGCTAGAAGCAACAAAAAGGTTTGAGATTCTAATATTTGGAATTGATAAACACGGTTTAATCCGTGTTCAAGTGGCGTGGATCCAATTTATTTATCAAAACACAATATAGGGGAACTAAAAACCCGGCTTTAGATAATTAAGTTTCTACAAAGATATGAGAGTTTACATGTTCTATGAATGGGGATCCAAAAAAGGAAATTAATATTATTGATTTTAAAGTAACTTAGAAACAAGAATGTGATAAACCTAAATTCGAATCCTTTTGCGAGCATGTTTAAAACCAAAAAAAATTATTCCATAATTTTTCTAACTAACTTAGGTTGGTTCTTAGGTTTCGTACTGACATTTTTTGTACGGCGTTACACATCTTTTATTGTGCAGTAAATAACCGAACCTGTATAGATCCATTGATTATAATAGAAACTCCAACATTTTTTAATAACATGTTGACAGTGTGTACAAAGCACGAACCAAATCACAAAGATTATACAATATAAATTATAAAAGGCCATTCAATCCTGTCAAAGACTTTTTAGGAATCGATTTATAGAATATTACGGCTGTACATAATGTGAAGAGTAATATTGAAAGGAAGCTGTAATATTTGAACCCTCCATAACTAAATAATTAATGCTTCCAATTATGAAACAGGTTGCGCTATGTGCAATCATTAATTAGCTATTAAAATTAATGAACGTGGATGAATGTGATAGTGCAATCATATAAAAAAAATTTAGTGTCTCACTGGCAATCAACCGTAAACAGTATTATAAACAGTACTTTTACTAATAATATCTCGCAGACGATCATGATATGTGTGCAAATATAAACGAACTTATAAATTAATGAACGTTATAATGCAAACATATAGAAAAATCGAGAGACGTGAGATGGGAACACTGGTAAACAGCTTTCATCGCATATTCTACTGTTTTGGACAACTGTGTTTTCTGCAGTCCTTTTAAACTATTAAACTCTTAGTGTGCCTTCGTCGAGATAGCATCTAAAAGAGTTTGTAAAAGATGGAGAAATTAAATTTATGGTGTTATGGTGTCGTGGGTATTTTATTTCTCTTTACTCAGCATGCTGTTGCTGCAACTAGCAGCGGCAGTTACCAACAAGATATTATAGTAAAGGGCGCGGTATTCTGTGACAAGCGTGTGGAGAACCCAATTTCTGACTCCGCCTATTTCTTACCAGGTAATTTAAATAATATGATCACTCCTAGGTGGTGTTAAAATTGTCTAGTATGATTGGAAGCTATCACGATAATGATGAAATTGATTGTCATGCAGGTGTCTTGGTCTCTGTCGAGTGTAACATCAACAGCAACAGGAAATGGAAGAGCAGCGATGTAACAGTTTCCATTGAAGGAGAAACAGATGAAAATGGGGAATTCAAGGTGGAGCTTCCCATTAAACAGAACTTTAACCCAATGAGATCATGCTCGGTTAGACTTCGGAGAAGCCCACATGAGTCCTGCAACATACCCTCCATGTCAGCCTCATCCCATCTCACCCTATCATCCTTCAATGGCATTCAGAGTTATGTGTCGCCTCCATTATCGTATCGTCCACTGTGAAAACAACAACAATTAATCATTTCATTTCTCCCTCGTCGTAGTGTAGTGGAAGATTCTATTTCAAAAACATCTTCCCTACCTCCTCTTCCCAGTATTCCTGGGCTACCCAAGTTCTCTCTTCCGCCTCTTTTAGTATTCCTGGGCTACCCAAGTTCTCTCTTGCCCGCTCTCACCTAGTCAATCCTTCCTCGACCAAGTTCTCTTTTCCTCCTCTTCCCAGTACATCATCCTCTACCAAAAGCGAATTCTCCTTCTCTACCTATGATACCACCAAAAACTCCTGGTCTACCCCATTTCTCATTTCCTCCTCCTTCTAGCATTTCTCCTTTTACCAAATTTACTTTTCCTCCTCTGCCTGCAATACCTCAATAATATCCAAATATTGTAGCCCCTCCTCTTCCTCATTAATAACATGGCTATCACAGCCTTTTATCGCTGTTCCTCCTTTAAGCAAAATGCACCAACTCTTCCCTAATTGAGTGCTTCCTATTCTCAATATTGCTCACCATTCAGTCTATTCGTAAGTTGTCTCCACCTCCGTAGTGCACCAAGGTCTTCGAAATCCAGTTGTGTTCTCCTCCTATTCCCGATTTCACCTTCCTTTGCCAAGTTTAAGTGTTTCTCCAGAGAAAACTCCTACTCTATCTCCATTATATTCGTCGTATGCCGCACCTCTCAAAGTACTTATGCTCTCCTACTGCATACATGTCTTATATGCAGATTCTTTCATATCTGATTGGGAACAATTGATGGCACTCATCACTTCCAATGGTGTGTTGTTCTTTCATTTATAAATAATATAATAACGGCCCTCATTTGTTTCACTGTTTCAGAAATTCACAATGTTATATTTGTCTTCTTAGAATTCCTAATACATATAACCTTTATTATCCTCCCGTGTTTTAATACAAGTTTCGTTGGGGTCTCCACATGTAAGTACTTTCTCATTGTAAATGATATGCCAATAAAAATGTTTTTACGTTATGATTGAACAAAACTGGATCGCGAACCAGTTTGTATACGGAAAAGCTAGAGAGAACTGTGTTCAAGATCAGGTTTAAATAGGGAAAACTATTACTACCCTCTTTACGATGTAGTTCAATATTGAATAGTTATGGTCAGTTTGTTTGATGATGACAAATACAATTACTATAATATATACAATAATGTGCATCCGTAAAACATGGATTCAATACTAAAAAATTGTTGCTGGAAATGTTTCAGAATCTATGCTTTCTCTCTCTCTCTGATACCAATTTGTAGAAAATCTGCAGTCTTATACAACAAACAACATAAAAGAAATAAACAGAATATTTAAATAACTTGCATAAACATATGAATATTCGAACCAGCACTGCTGTGCATAATCTCCATTAATAAAAGCTTCATCATACTCAGAGCTTCAGCTCTTTACAATCAAGCTGTGCGTGCAGCTGTGTGCTTTCAATGCACATCCTTCCTTGCTTGTGCAGATTTCACACCTTTGTGTGTGCATACAAAGCAATTACAATTGCTGTTATTTAAATAGAATAACTCACCCACTAACAGCTCTTCAACTGAGTATTCTAAATCTAAACTCATACTTTAAAACAGTTGCATGCTATGCATGATTTAAAACAGATTTATTTGAATTAAATCTAATGATAAAAATAAGATAAAGCTAACTTAACTAAAGCAACTAAAACAAGACTAAAGCTAAAATTAGCTTTCCTAAAAAAGCTATAATTGGAATTAAATATGCATCACATGCATATTTCCAACACTCCCCCTTAATTTCAAACTGTAGCTTCACTCTTCTAGAGTTGTGTTTGATTTTTCAGATCTGCCATGTGCAGGATCACATACTCCCAAACAATCTCTCAATATTCAAAAACTTCTTTTGCTAAAGCCTTTGTAAAAATGTCTGCAAACTGATCTTCGGATCTACAAAATTCAAGATGAATTTCCTTGTTGTTTACCAACTCCCTGATGAAATGATACCTCGTATCAATATGCTTGCTCCTCTTATGAAAAACATGATTTTTGGACAACGCTATGGCTGAGTTGTTGTCACAAAAAATCTGTGTAGCTTCCTCTTGTTTTTGTTGTAAATCTGTTAACACTCTTCTCATCCAAACAACTTGACATGATGCTCCTGTTGCTGCTACATACTCTGCTTCTGCTGAAGATACGTGACAATGGGCTGCTTCTTGATGCCCATGAAACCACTCCTGTTCCAAAGTGAAAAGTATAGCCGGATGTGCTTTTCCGATCATCTATACTTCCAGCATTGTCACTATCTGTATAACCAATGAGTTTGAACTCATCTGAACTTGAATAAAGAATTCCATAATTTCTTGTTCCACGTACATACCTCAAAATTCTTTTTCCAGCTTGCCAATGTGAATCTTTTGGAGATTCCTGAACCTTGCTATGAGGCTCACACCATACATGATATCAGGCCTTGTGGCCGTCAAATACATAAGACTTCCAACCAACTTTTTAAACAATGTTGGATCCACAAACGATCCTTCATCCTCTTTGCTCAACTTCAAACCTACTGCAACTGGTGTTGGTGCTGGCTTACAATTCAACATGTTAAACCTTTTCAAACGTCACTTGCATACTTTGCTTGTGAGATAAAAACTTCACCTTCTGATTGTTGAACTTCAATACCCAAAAAGTAATGCATAAGACCAAGATTTGTCATCTCAAACTCCTTCTTCATGGCTGATTTGAATGACTCTATAGATAGATTTCTAGTAATGATCAAATCATCTACATATAAACAAACAATTAAAATTTTACCTTGTTCATTTATCTTGGTGTATAAGGTAGGCTCACTGCTACTCCTACTAAAACCATTCTCAATCAAATAAGAATTTATTCTGCTGTACCAAGCTCTAGGTGCTTGCTTGAGACCATAGAGTGCTTTCTTCAATCTGTATACTTTTCCTTCATGACCTTCAATCTCATAACGTTCTGGCTGATTTACATAAACTTCCTCTTCAAGGAATCCATTTAAGAATGTTGATTTAATATCTATCTTGTAAATAGGCCATTTGTTTTGAGCTGCAATTGCTAAAACCATTCTTACCGTATCCAAACGTGCTACTGGTGCAAATGTTTTATTGTAGTCAACTCCTTATTGCTGCGTAAAACCTCTTGCAACCAGCCTTGCTTTGTGCTTCTGTACTTTTCCATCAGCATTGTATTTTGTCTTGTAGACCCACTTGACTCCTATCACGTCCTTTCCTTCTGGAAGATCCATTAGCTCCCATGTATGATTCTTCTCTATAGCATCAATCTCATCATCCACGGCTTTTTCCCAAACTTCATTCTTTATAGCCTCTTCGTAATATACTGGATATGCAGCTTGAGAAAATACATTTGCAAAAACTGAAAAATGAATTAGTTGTATCAACATTATAAATCTCACTTAGACTTCTCGTTTTCCGCTGCGTAGGAGCATTTGATGCAGGACTACTTTTTGGTGATGGAGTAGCTTCTGGTGTTCCCTGTGGTGTCTCTTGCATGGCTGAAGATGGCTAAAATCTTGGTGACCTCCTGACTGTAGATGGCGGTGTAGCTTGTGCTATAACTTGTGGTGCATGTCCAAGATTTGTAGATACAGTAGCTTGTTGCTCTAAGTTTCATCTGTCATATCATCATGTTGAATAGATGTTGCTATACTCACTGTTTTCTCTATACTTCCATCCCATGCTTCATTCTCAATAAACTGTACATCCCTGCTGATCACAACCTTTTCCAGTGACTGGATTGTACAATTTGTATGCTTTTTGTATTCTGTGAATACCCAACAAAAATACATTTTTCTCCTTGTTGTCTAACTTCTTCCTTAGCTCATCAGGTACATGTGCATATGCTACACAACCAAAACTCTGAAATGTGAAACACTGTGTTTCCTATTAGTCCATGCTTGTTGAGGAAACCATGTTCCTAACAAGTTTCGTTGGACACCTGTTCAAAATATAAACAGAAGTGCTACTTGCTTCTGCCCAATACTCATTTGGAAGATGTTTTGCCTTCAACATGCTTCTCGCCATCTCCATGATGGTTCTATTTTTCCTCTCTGCCACACCATTCTGTTGTGGCGTATACCTGGTAGTAAACTGCTTGTGTATACCATGATATCTGCAAAAATTCATAAACTCATTAGAAACATACTCTGTCCGTTCTGAGAACTTTGATGTAGTATCCACTTTGCTTCTCCACTAATGCCTTAAACTGCTGAAATGTATCAAAGGCATTTGATTTATTTCTCAGAAAATAAACCCATGTCTTCCTTGTGTAATCATCAATGAATGTCATAAAATAAATACAACCTCCAATAGAAGCTGTCTGCATAGGTCCACATAAATCTGAATTTACAATCTCAAGTGGTGCACTTGCTCTTGCTGTTTTGCCAACTGGGAATGAATCTCTGTGTTGCTTTCCCAAAATACAACCTTCACATACCCTTTTAGGTTTCTGAATCAATGGCAAACCTTTAACGATAATTTTTCTATGTAATAAATTCAAACCTCCAAAATTCAAATGTCCATACCTAGATGCCAAAGCCATGTTTCATCATCCTTCATGACTGAATGAAAAGCTGATTGTGTTCCTTCAGAGTAGGACTCAACTATATTTACGTAGTAATCAGCGCAGGACTCGCTTACTGTAGCGCAGACCTGATTTTCATTGGCGCATGACTCATCTGTTTGAGCGCAGGACTCAACAAAAGACTGATTTGGCTTACGCATGACTTTGCTGCAAACAGATCTGATTCTTCTTCTTTCCAGGTTTCAAAATCAATGGAAACATCCTATTGCTGCTCATCTTCACTTTTGCAATCAACTGAGTGCTAGGAGCTTTGTCCACAATCACGCACTCATTGTCTTCCATATAGACTCGTATCCTTTCTGTACCAGTTGTCCAATACTCATAAGGTTATGTTTCAAACCTGCAACATAGTAAACATCTTGCATACTTTTTTGCTCCCCCTGTCTTGTTAGAATACTAACCGTGCCTTTTCCTTTCATAGACACAATATTGTTATTTCCAAGAGTTACATCACTCTTAATTGAATCATCCAAACTAGAAAACAAATCTAGATTACCTGTCATGTGATTACTGCAACCTGAATCCAAATACCATACATCACATGGACTCTCTTTTGACAAATTACATTCAATAGGGGATAAAGAAGCTATTGCTTCAGCAATCCTTGTGCATGCAATAAACATAGGTTTAGAAATAGAACTTCCAACCTGATTTTGATTTTGTCTCTCTTGATCATATTACTTTTTCTTGCAATCATAAGCATAGTGCCCATACTTCTTGCAATAATGACACTGAACATGAGACTTATGTTGTCTTTGACCATAACTTTGTTCTTGATTATGTCCTCTTCCACTTGAGTTTGATGAACCACTACCATGTCCTCTAGATGGACTTCTTCCTCTGCCTCTTGGGCTGAAACTTCCTCTTCTTTTACCACGACTACCTACTGTTTGAGATGCAAAAGCCTGCTCTACACTTGCATGTGATCTATTCATCCTCTGTTCATGATTGATTAGTGATGCATGCAACTCATCAATAGAAAATTGACTCAAATCCTTAGTTTCTTCAATAGCAACAACTAAAGGATCAAATTTCGTAGGCAAACTTCTAAGCAATTTTTCAATAATCCTTCTGTCCTCAAGAGTCTCACCATGAGATTTGATTTGATTGACTAAGCCAACTACATATGTAAAAAATGATTCTACAGAATCTGAATCTTTCATTACTAAATTCTCAAAATCTCTACGAAGTAACTGTAGCTTGGCGGTTTTTACTTTCTCCTTACCTTGATATGCAACTTGTAAAGTATCCCATGCAGTCTTTGTTTGACTAGCTGCTACCACTCTTGGAAAAATGCTTTCATGCATTGCCTGATGAATATAGAAAAGAGCTTTTCCGTCCTTCTTTCGTAACTCCTTCAAAGTATCTTTCTCTGCTTGAGAAAGTGCAATATATGCTATTGCATTTGCAGGCTCTCTGTACCCATCTTCAACGATCTCCCACACGTCTTGAGATCTGAATAGTGCCTTCATGGTCAACGACCGGTATTCGTATTTCTTTCCATTAAATTGCGGTGTCTGCATACCGGATGTAGAAGCCATAGCTTGCTACCAATTTAATAAGCTGCTGGAACAACTTCGCTCTGATACCAATTTGTAGAAAATCTGCAGTCTTATACAACAAACAACATAAAAGAAATAAACAAAATACTTAAATAACTTGCATAAACATATGAATATTCGAACCAGAACTGCTGTGCATAATCTCCATTAATAAAAGTTTCATCATACTTAGAGCTTCAGCTCTTTACAATCAAGCTGTGCGTGCAGCTGTGTGCTTTCAATGCACATCCTTCCTTGCTTGTGCAGATTTCACACCTTTGTGTGTGCATACAAAGCAATTACAATTGCTGTTATTTAAATAGAATAACTCACCCACTAACAGCTCTTCAACTGAGTATTCTAAATCTAAACTCATGCTTTAAAACAGTTGCATGCTATGCATGATTTAAAACAGATTTATTTGAATTAAATCTAATGATAAAAATAAGATAAAGCTAACTTAACTAAAGCAAACTAAAACAAGACTAAAGCTAAAATTAGCTTTCCTAAAAAAATCTATAGTTGGAATTAAATATGCATCACATGCATATTTCCAACATGTTATATTTGTCTTCTTAGAATTCCTAATACATATAACCTTTATTATCCTCCCGTGTTTTAATACAAGTTTCGTTGGGGTCTCCACATGTAAGTACTTTCTCATTGTAAATGATATGCCAATAAAAATGTTTTTACGTTATGATTGAACAAAACTGGATCGCGAACCAGTTTGTATACGGAAAAGCTAGAGAGAACTGTGTTCAAGATTAGGTTTAAATAGGGAAAACTATTACTACCCTCTTTACGATGTAGTTCAATATTGAATAGTTATGGTCAATTTGTTTGATGATGACAAATAAAATTACTATAATATATACAATAATGTGCATCCGTAAAACATGGATTCAATATAAAAAATTATTGCTGGAAATGTTTCAGAATCTATGCTCTCTCTCTAGAAGTTGCATTTTATAAAAAACGTTGATTCAAGCTGACTTCATCTTGTTAATATTAATCGTACAAATTCCGGTTTTAACCCAATTGCATTTAATAAATGTGTGGGTATCATAACCATTGCACTATTTAAGAATTCTACCAATGGAATTAGTTTTTTACTAGCACTATCCAATTTTCAGCGATTCATGTGTGGAATCATATCACGTTCTATTTAATAATTTTGCAATACACAATCAATTTTTGATATTGTTTAGGGTTTTACATTCAGGTTAATATATGTATTTATCAAAAAATAAATGACATTCAACTATGCATAGAATTAATTCAAACATCAATATGGTTGAGTCTTTAAGTAAGCTTTCTTAACATGTTCTGTCTTCGATAAGTATTCAGGGTATTAAAATCTCCAATTGTCTTCCTACTTTTTTTTCTTAATCAATTTGTTGATGATAATTTCCTGTTGAGTAAAGCATCTGTCCAAGAAGCCTCTAACTTTAAGGTTGTTCTAAATGACTATAAATTGGTCTTGGGACAGTTGGTTAATTTTCATAAAAGTGTTTTTTTTCAATAATGTGGAGCATCCGATCCAAGTCAGATTAGCTCACATTCTGGGGTGTCAGATTTAGCAATTTTCTCACTCCTATTTGGGAATGCCCCTTATCCAAAAATATCCGGATGTATCTATCTGGAATACCCTGTTCGAGAGAGTGAACAAAAAACTATCTTCTTGGAAGGGTATCCATCTCTCTTAGGAACGTAAGATTCAATTAGTTAAAAGTTCTCTTCATGGAATTCCTATTTATGTCATGTCCCTCTTTAAGCTTCCTTCCAAAATCATTGGGTCCCTGCAAAAGATTCCTATGGACGAGAGCAAAGGATAAGTTCAAATTTTCGGTTGTGGCTCACGAAAAAGTTACTAAACCAAAATTACTTGGTGGCCTAGGATTACAAAACATCAATCTCATGAATGAAGCACTGATAGCTAAAGCTAGTTGTAGGAGTGTCAGAGAAGAGGGTCTTTGGGTGGACATCATCAAGAAGAAATACTTGCGGAATATAGGCAGATTGGACTTCTTTTTCATCCAAAATGATTTTCCTAGAGGATCCTTAATCTGGAATTACTTTGTGGCTTCTAAGGACATACTAAACAAGGGGTCGATCTGGGAGATTGGCAAAGGTAACAAAATCAGTTTCTAGAATGATAGTTGGCTTGAATATTATCCTCTGGCTAGCAAGGAGTCTTGGAAAATGGTAGCACAACACTATAAAGATAGGGGAAAAATTTGGATATGGGACTTTTGGATACAGGACGGAACCATCAGTTGGGAGGTCATTGTCCCCCCTTCGGATTATAATGGGGACCTCCATCCATTTTTAGAACTAAACAACAAATTAAGAAATTTCTACATACCCAATTTACAAAACAAGGAAGATTCCATTAAATGGAAAGAGGAAGAATATGAGAAATATTTGTTTAAATAAGCCTATAGACTAAATTTTAAAGATTATATTAAAAAAGAGTATTGAGGTAGACTCTCGATGAAGGATCTTACTCCTAAAGTAAATATATTTTATTGGTTGGTGGTCCAAAACAAGATCCTTACTATAGATAATCTTAGGAAACATTGTATGAATCTCCCCAACAGATGCTTTCTTTGAAGGAAAGATCTAGAAAATGTCAATAATCTTCTCCTTCATTGCCCCTCCTCTCAAAAGGTTTTTGTGACTATACAAGAACTGTTTGAATTTCAATGGATCATGTCTAATACTATTGAGGATATTTGCGTACAATGGGAGAGCCCCTTAAAGTTCCCCATTTTGGTGATGACCTAAAAAATTGCCCTCCCACATCTCTTTCAGGGTTTATGGAAAGCTAGGAATGACTGTATGTTTCATGACCAGAAAGCTAATCTCAAGAGAGTCCGAAGTAGATTCATAACGGCCATCAAAGAAAATTCCAAATTGTTTAAAGGTAAGGCCAGAAAACAATGTACAAGATGGTAGGAATAAGTTCTTATGAGTTTTTCCCTCAGTCTGGTGAAGATCAAAAGAAAAAGAATTCACACAAGATGGACCAGGCCAGAAAAACAATGTGGTTAAGCTAAATTTCGATGGTGTGTCAAAAGGGAATCTGGGTGTTACTAGGGGGATCTTTAGAAGTAGTGATGGTGATTGGATATATTCCTATGCTAGTCCATTAGGGATACACACTAACAATATCACGGAGGTTAGAGCTCTTCTGTGGGGTATTAACTTGGCTAAGGATAGAGGGATCAAAAATATCCAAAATTAGGGGGATTCCCTCATTATTTTTAACTCTCTTAACAATAAGAACAATATTAATTAGACCTTAATAAATGTTCTTAGTGATGTCAAGGAAATTTTAAAAGTTTTTGACAAGGTTTCAATTAATCATACCTTGCGCCAAGGTAATGTGTGTGGATAAAATGCCAAATTTTTGCGTACAAAGCCATGATTACAAAATATTGAGTAAAGGTGATGATTTTCCCTCAATAATTAATGAAGTAATCGGTAGAGATAGACTCTAATAAATTGATGATTCTTACACGAGTGAGCATTGGTGTCATTTTAGCCAAGACAATTCACTTAATGGGAGCAGTTTCAATTTATGTCTCGATGTTTCTAAAAAGAATTTAAGAATTATAAGTGTGACCGGGTGTGATAGGTTTTGCATTGAAAATATTGGTCATGGCAGAATTAGGGTCGACCTGGTGTGTCAAGGTATCGAGGCTTTCAATTGGACTGTGTGGAAAAAGCTCAGGATTGGGGGTTTTCACAATTTTATCTATAAGTTGCATGGTTATGATCATTCACTGTTGAAGGATTTTTTTATTGCTTGGAATGAGGGAAATTTTATGGTGAGAAGTATGGAAATTGAAGTCAGAAAGAGCACCATTTCTCAAGCTATGGAGATGCAAATGAAAGGGCTCGAGATTTTTAAGGATAGAACCCACATGGAGCACAAAATAGAGACGTTTTTTGTGGGGAAGGAATGGTGTTCTTTTTTCACTGATGACAATGTTAGATCTTGTATTTCAAACATTTGGAAGGATACGTGTCTCCAAATTATGAATTACATTACTTTGGATGGAAAATATCATAAAAATTACACACATCATCTATCTTTCCTTTAGATGTTTAGACATAAAATCATGGTGAGAATTATATTTTTCCTTTTCATGTCCTTGACTACTTCTTTGAAGAATTTTAAGAATGATAAGGTGGAAATGCCTCTCCATGAAGGGCTCATCCTTATGATGTATGATAATGGGAAACCAATTGCTGCCATTTCCCTGAAAGATAAGAAAGAGGATGAAGACATGACTGTGGCAGAGTGGATCACAAAGATGAGGGCCTGTAAAATATTTTTGTGTAGGAATGTTATGGAGGATGAAGGAATGGATAATGGAGTGGAAGGAAGAGGTGAAGCTAACACTTCTAGGAACCAAGGTATAGATGGTGGTGACAAGGATCTTGATTGGTTGATCAACAAGGTTTAGTATTTGGATAAGGTTATATAGGCTATGGAAGAGAAAAAATTTGGTATCAAAAAACCATGATGGAATTCATTCGAGCTACCAAAAAAATATATTAAGCCCAGGTGAATTCCAAGAAGAAGATTGTTGTGCTGGAGAAATAGGTCAAATATTTGGGTGAAAGGATGGACAAGATGGAGGAGGGCATGAGAAAGAGAAAGTTCAATTTGTGTATCAAAAACTCTGAGGAAGATCTGGAAGAAGATATGACTGAGATAAGAAAAGAGGTGGAACTCAACAAAGATAGTCCTGTTGACAACAGGGAAGTTAAATGATCTTCTGATTCTGGACTGTTGGTGGGATTTTTGTGAAGTATCTCATCATGGTTTTATCTGGCTATTTCATTTATTGCCTCTGGTTTTTTTCTCTTGGTTCGGATTTTCATTGTAAGAGTTTAGCTTGTTTAACTCCTTCTATACCTTTCTGTCTCTTTTTTGTTGGTTGTTTTCTACTCTTTTTGTTGTTTCTTCCTTTGTAAGGCCCATGGGAACTGATCCCTATTTTTACCTTATCTAATAAAAAAAGTTCAAACATCAATAAAATATAGGAATATAGTAATTAAGACAATTTTATTTTATTTGATGAAATAAATCTTATATTATTACCAAGTAAAAAGATACAAGACTATTTACAAAAAAAAGATGGTGGTATGAAAGCATGCCCCAATGCTAGAAAATGAGCTAGACCAAAAGGACCTAGGAACAAAAAAAACCCCTAAAGGAATCAACGTGATAAATTAACTCAGACGTGCAAATGTTCCAATTTATGTTAGAAATACTAAACATCGACTCATGTAACTTTCAATTAGAAAAATTTTAGTTTTTATTTTCAAGAAATTAGATTATATATTTAGGAAAAATTTGATTTAAAGTGAGAAATATTTTAATTAGGATTTTCTTTAAATGTCTTAAAATAGATTTAAGAAAAGGTGAGGATTTACAAATATGTGCACATATTTAATATTTTTAATGAAGACAAATAAGGAGGAAAAAGAAGAAGATAAGTGAAGTGCTTGAAACTTATTAATGGGAGAAGTTTGGCTTCTGGAAATTGATCTTCTCTTATGATTCTCATTTTATTTCATCATAGCTTTCCTTTTTTGGTTGACTTTTATTAAGCGCACACCCTTAGAATAGTTTTAGATTCATCCAATCTTTCAAAATGGTATCAGAGAATATTAGGAATGGTTAATATTAGATTTTAAATTATACTTATCATACCAGTAACAATAACCTCATTTGGCTCCAAACTTAGCACCAGATTATGTTATTCACACATATATTTTATGATTTTTTAGCATTAAAATAAAAACATATTTTTATTGTCAAGGTTTATGGGATTTAGTAGATAATTGATTCATTGATCCTTTAAATCAAGAAGCCTAATGTGTTCTAACAAAGACATAAAGGGATGTATTAAAAGAAAAATTGATAAAGGATGCAAAATCTTGATGTTTATAATTCAACAGGCTATGGATGAGCGCATATTTCCTAGGTTTGAATAATAAATATGTATAAAAAATCTTTAAATAGCTTAGAAAATTCATTTTTGAGTTCTAACTAATCGAAAGTAGAAAAATTATATAGTCCTAGAGCCTTCTATAGAGCATTTTATAGATAGTTAAGCCATTTTAATAGAGATTCAAGCATGTTCTCAAATAACTATTCAAGGATTATGGTGTAAGAAGATAACAAAGTTTTTTTTCTCAATTTTAAAGAGAGAATGTCTTTTAGAGAGAGAAAAATACATGTAGACAATTTTTGAATAAGAGGAGATGACTGTTGAGCTAGGAGCTAGTTGTGGAGACTTTCTAGACATGGTCTGACACATAGTTTGCAAGTCATATTTGTCATTTTGCAGATTGATGTAAGAAATTTTGTTTATTTTTCACATAAATAGGATCGTTTCATCCCATTCACAAACCCAGAGACATAGTCCCTCATAGAAGAACTCCATTGAAAAATTTGGAGTTTATTAATCTTTCATTTCCTTTATTTCTGTTTTTTTTGTCAGTTCTAGTTATTTTTTTAAGTATGTATGCTAAATTTTAAAGTGATCGCATGTTATATGGGAAATCGAGAAATGAAGAGAATCAATGTGGAATGGGATGTAAATGTTTAATTTTTTTACTATGATAAATTTCCATTTTTTTACACATCAATTTTAAAGTAGTATCGATGCATGACAATCATTTGTTGTCAAGTAGATGATTCAATTTGCATATTTATAGACTTGCTCCAGGAAGATTTCAAATTAGTAATAATCCATATGTGGCATAAGTAGTGTCATTTATTTGATTTGTATCTTCGAGATTTTTTCCCTTAAAAAAATCAATTTGAACTTGAATATTGTTAAGTAATTTCTTGATTAAAAATCATATGTAATTTTTAAATTTTGATGAGCTCTCACAAATTATAGGGCATATAACACTTAAAGTAGGTAACTTCTAGTCTATATGCTATGCGGAGTCATTATTGTTTATTGTCCATGCATAAGTGAGGAGAAACATTCAACTCCTACATTGTTGGTAGAGAGTTGATAGAAAATATCGACTATGAATGTTGAACAGTAAACATAAAATACCTTGAAATAGTTTTTTGTGATCTTTTCTACCTATGCAATGAGAAAGGAATAGGAAGGTCAGGTTAGGACAGTCAACAAGATGTGTAATATTTCTACTGCATGTGTGAGAGTTTTGTAAGTAACTCTCTACAATTGAATTAAAATAGGGAAGTAATAAAAAAAATATTTGGAGTCATTCTTTCCCAATCCCGTTTATGTGTAATGAATTTTTTAAGAATTAGATAGATCATATATGCAATAAAACTTAATGATTTTTTAAAAATATTTTTAATATCTACCATGTTTTGGAAATTTTATATGCAGTCTAGTAAAAGATAATTGTTCTGAGCAGATGGATGACTTTGAGAAATAGCTCTTGAATAGGAAAACTAATAGATTATATTCATAGAGCTTACTCAAATTGTTTTGGATCATGGAAAGACTCCTAAACAAAGATAAGTTTATTTCTTTCCTATCAGGTACTCTAAAACCCTATTTTGGGGTTTTAAACAAAATATCTCATATTGTTGTTATTACTGAATATCAAATATTTAAAATTGCAAGAATTCATGTATATATTGCATTCTTAAGTTTGCATGAGGTTTTAGAGTTATTCAAATACATAGGTATGAAATATAATTGGTCTTCCTCTTAGTATTAGACCATTAAAACTAAATAGGCCTAATTTATTAACAAAGAAATGTGAACTGGATGAATCCCATAAAGAAATAGTCAGAGAAAACTGGTAATCTTCAAAAAAAGGAAAATGTGTTTATGAAAATATAAGCTGAATTCAAAACAAGTAATTTCTTGGAGAACTAACTATAAACATGCATTAGGAAAAAGTTACTAGAAATTTTTTATTGGATTCGGCAAAAAAGAATGGATTATGGCTCCTAGAGGACTAAAAAAGATAGATACATTGTAAGAGACCCAATGGAGGAAAATATGATGTAATACAAATTGAAGGACCGACCTCTACCAACGGTCAACAAAGAAAAAAAGGGGGGTAGTGAAGCTAAGGAACCAGTACAGAAGGATTGACAGAGCTAAAAGCTAGAGCTCCCAAAAGAAACCACTCGAGAGCGGCTTCGCATTGCATAATTTTTTTTATAGTGGTCTTCCTTGCAACCCACATCTACACGGAGCAAAGTTGAAGAGCTCAAATATTGAGGCGGATCTGGTCGAAGGAGAACTTAAAGCTTTCCATTAATTAAATCAACCGCTTGACCATTAAACGATAAGCTACAGCTAGCACGCAGGTCAACAAAATGAGCCATTAAATCTTATAGTTCTAAACCAATTTAAAAATGGGTTTCCCACCCATAGAACTCATCCAATCAATCCACAACACCAGTTCTCCCCATCCTCTTCACTTATCCATCCTCGCCCTGGGTATGAAACTCACCCCAACCCACCATATTACCCAACGCAGAACATTACCACGATTTGCAAGAGAAGCCACCAGCACAGGTTCATGGCTCGCCAAAGGCATCGATTTATATGCCCTGGGGGATTCAGCCTCACGCTAAACAGATTGACCCTTCTCCTCATCTGAATTCATTCCATCATCACCCTGAAGGTACTTGAATTTAATAGGAGGCTCCACAAGTCCACAATAATCTTTCGTTTTGTATCTTGTTATTCTACACTTGCTGTAAAAAATCTTAGAGCTCTCTACATCAATATCCTGTGCCCATTCCCCATGAGGTGAATTTAAGAAAATTATCTTGGGAACCTTGAAGCCCACATGAATATTGATGCAAATCCTTGCAAAAATGAGTTAGAGCTATTTTTGGCAGTAGGATCCATAGCTATATGCATTCCCATTGATCTAGTAATACCCAAAAACACCTTCGGCTCCAAGAATTTCAACGGAAGACCCAGGAGTCTAATCCAAACTGAGAGGGTGTGGAAACATAAATCATGAGCCATACCATATTTAGGCCGAAAGGCTTGTATAACTTCACTCAATAATTTTTGACACCTGTCCTGCAGCTCTTTTCCACACACCACTTGCCAAGTGTCAATATTTAATAAATAATAATTTGAGTTAAGTTATGGGCCTAAAAATATTAAAAATAACATTGAAGTAGTTATTCCATATGGTTCAAATGTTTAAGGAAAAATAGTTATTCCATTTGAAATTGTCTCAAATTAATAACCTAAAAATAATATCAAAAACAGTTTCCACTTTTGCGTATCATTGATTCTACAGGGGAGGAGCATTGAAAAAGTATGTCTCTGTCTTTGCATTTCATCTGATTCTGCAAGGGAGGAGCATTAAAACTACAATTTCTCTAGAAATTTCATTCTTTAAGTTTATAATCTGAGTAAATTATTCTACTAAGTAAACTTTTAGTTGGTTGGTTGTGCAACAGATTTGTAATCAAAGCGGAATATGTCCATTCTCGGTAGCAGAGGAGTGGAGTAATTTGGAGACTTGCAGTTAGTATCATCCTGAAGCTAAACTCGTGCCATGAATTTCTCATGATTTCCTGCTCCCGTCTCTAACGGAAAATGCTTTCATATGTCTATTCATTTTGGGGAAACCTTTGCTCGGGTCTCATTACATTTTGTACATCTGTTTTTTCTGTATCGAGGGTTTCGTTTCATTTTGCTCTTCTTCCACAAATTCTAAAGACTTTACTTTGCCTTTCTGTCACACATTTATTCATTTCTATTAATCAGTGCTATCATTTGGGGTTTGATTTTTTCTGCATATTTTGTCATTTTTGGATGTGCAGTCATTGGGAAAATGGGAAGGGAAGGAATATATTGATTTTAAGGCTCTAAAGCGTGGTTTTTTCTGGTAGAGGGCTTTTGCAATTTCTATTGAGGAAAGTCATTCAGGTGAGTATAGAATTTTATTTTCCTTTTATCCTTTGATGGAGTAGTATTTCTATAATTGTAATGTCTGGCAAGATTTTGCAGTCAAGTGATTTGAGGAGAATGCCTGCAAAAAGTATGTAAAACTAGATGTCTTTGAAGTTTCATCTGATTCTGTAGGGGAGGAGCATGAACACTAAATAAAATATAATTAAATTGATTAAATAAATTCACACAAATTCTAAAATATTTATTAGGGTGGGTAGTATATTTGACCGATTTGTGCTCACCGTAATCAGATGATTCGGATCGGTCACTGTTACCCATTAATATCATGAATTGAATTAGAGGCTTCTTGTATAGTTTTACCCATTCAATATATGGACGCGGTCTGAAAGTGTATAATTCATTTGTTTATTCACTTGTCCCTCACAACTATCAAAATGTGGCTCATTAATTATGCCACTGCTAATTGCTGCACAGATGCATTTTATTGGGGCACTCAGCAATGATGGTGTCTATTCTCTTTCTCTCCTCAACGACTTCAATTCTTTTATCCAATGTTTTTACCAGTTGCAAGTCCTCATTTTTGATGAACATCCCTTGGGAATTGGGAAGGGGGTCGACCTGTCATGTAGATTTCAATGTCTGGACGCTCAATCTCATTGACCGCTAGATCTTTGGAATGTTGTTCAGGACTATCAGTGGCTTACACAATCTGAAAGAACTATATTTGGGTTCAAACAATATCTGTGGTGCCATTACTTCTCAGTGATTGGGAATTGCAAAAAGTTGGAGTCCAAATGGTTAGACCTTTCCTAGAATAATCTCCACGAAGCACTAAATCCCTATCCAGTTTAGTGCCCTCAAATCCATGTCCAATTTTCTTGACACTTGTCTTCACACCGCTTACCAAGTGTCAATATTTAGTAATTTGAATTAAGTTGAAAGAAAATTAAAAAATAATATTGAAGCAGTTATTGAAATGGAACATGTGCAAATATTAGTTAAAAATAGATTCACAGTGGTTCAACTTGTTAATGCCCGTATGTTTACAACTGGCCAATTTTCTAATTAAAAAATTTGTATAGAACATTAAATTTTACAATACTTTTGCATATGCTTTGCCTACTTCCTATGCACGGTACAGTTTGGCTGTTCCTAGAGTTACATATCTCAGCCAAAGAGACTAACAATTAGATTCATCTTATAGTCTACATTTTCATTCATCAATTTAGCAGTTTGTGAACAGAAAAAACTATATAGAAAATAAAATATGTAATTATTTAAGAGAAAACTATATAGAAAACTACTCATACATAACACTAAAAATCCGCCCTTGTAAAGTAACACATTATAAACAATAGCAAAATTTGCACTTAAATCTTTATTTATTTTTATATGGCTACAACCTCCTTTTAAATTCAGATTCTACTCACTTCTATATTTTATATATCATAACTAATAAATAGTATAAGAGATATAATTCCTTTATAAGGAAGTGAAAGATATTAAAATATGTTTTACTATTCTTTAAAAAAGAATAATTATATAAATATCACTCATTTCTATAATACATATTTATTATAAATATAGAACACCCTTTATCTTAAATAATTTTAATAAATTTTATGTGTATTACAACACATTAGTATAATTGTGTTATTCTTTGATAAAATATATATATATGGGAACGCCACCTTTAATTGTGAACAAACCATGGAACTAATTTCCTCACACCTTTCCTAGATTGCCCTAGAAGTACACCTTAATAGCTATATTGTGTAGCATAACACGTTCAATCTCATAGATATTCTTTTAAAAGTGTACCCACTTTTGTTAAAGTACAGGTTTAACATAACAATTACAATGGAATAAATGAAATATAGTAGTTTAGCAGGTTTTCATTCGTCAATTTAGCAGTTTGTCAGCACATGTCCCCGATTAGTCCTGGAAATTGAAAATCTATAAGTTTTTTTTTTGTGATTTGATTATTTCCTCAAGCAGTCAACTCGAATCCCAAGCTCCAAATAGCATGTCTGTGAAATCAAAATTCGCTGACGGCTTAGCTCTTTCGCACAACTATAAATTGTAGTAATTTTCATTAATATATCTCTAATCTATTCGCATGCATAAAAAATAGGTAATAAGTTTTTATATAAAGAAATTTTAATAAAAATTAAAGTGTTCAAAATCTTCAATTGAGTAAATAGTTAAAAGTTAAAAGAAAGAAGTATATGTGTTAATCTTTTGCAAATAACGAGATTATTTTTTGGATATAGTCTAAGTTAATTGTTTTTGAAAATGAACTATTATGTAGTTTGTTATGAGTAAAAATAGTAAAATTAATAACGTTCCCCATTTATATTGTTTCCAAATGACAATAGGAAGAAGAATGCGATTTCTTTTATTAAAATTTATTTTTTGTTATATAGACATTTTAACATCTTAGTGTGTTGTGTATTTTGAAATTGAATATTTGTAAATTTATAATTTGAACACATTGACGAATATATATTTGATATCTAAAAAAATTAAGTGTGATGTTTATGAGAAATAATTGTATGTGCATATATATTTTTTTACATCATTTGCATTGGGGATCATTTGCGGATATTTATCCAACTCGGAATCTAGCATTGCAAGTGCCTTGTTTCGATACCGGGAGCTAGGATTTGCAAATGGGATATTTCCTGTTATGCTCTCCTAGCATGTCCAAATTTGGACGTTAGCCCCGTGTTTTTGAAGAAGGTTTTTAAAGCAATGTAACGAGGGATTCCCCAATATATGTTGAGCATATGCTTTTTGCGATGATACGGTTTTTCTATAAGAAATGTCAAACGTAAATGTTTGACATTTCTATGAAAAAACCGTGAAATCGTATTTTGTGTATGTTTGGCATAATGTTTTTCTATACATCTCACAAAATATGGTTAGACTGTATTGCTTATAATTTTCATGAGTGGACGAGATTTTATTTAATTTACATTTCTATATTTTATTTTGTTCAAGCTATGATTAATGTGGAAATGTGCATTTGATAATTTTTTTACAAGTGGTGTGAGTTTCTTTTGTTGAAGAACATGGATATTGTTTATTTTTTAATACACAATTGAGATTTCATCATTTCGATTCTTTTTTGTTTTAAATTGTATTATTTATGAGAGGAACATTGTTCAATGTTTACAACTTGCCAGAATAATAATGATTTAAACAATGACGTCGATGAAGACTTGAACATGAAATTGATTACTGTTTGCTTTTTTTGTAGATGTGATGATTTGTTGTTTGGTTTTATTTATGTAATGTCAATTAACTTGATTTGAAGATCTAATGTTATGCATTCGTATAAAACATGTTTAGAAGATGTAATTCGCGATGAAATTTTATGATTTGTTGTTGTGATGGCTTTAATTGTATTTATGTGTATTCATATTATTCTTGTAGGATAAATTGTTTTCCATATTACTGTACATTTTTTTTATAATACTCTTTGCTTTGAATTATATTGTGTTGGATTTTGTGTGGTCATTAATACCTTCGTTCAATTTTGTCTATAGATTAGTAGGGCAGAATGGATCAAACTATTTGGAAGCATCTTCCCATGGAGATTTTTTATTACATTATTTCTAAGTTGCTGCTTCAGAATCTTGTTAGATTTTATTTACTGTGCACAAGAATGAATGCAATCTTAAGCAACTCAGATTTTTTGGCTACCTATGGAACCATCGTCAATCATTGGATAGGATTTTTGTTATATCGACCCTTGACATTGGCAAATGTGTTGAAACCTTTATATTTCACACGTGAAGGTGAAGCTATATATTTATGTGTCAGTTTGAGTGGAATGAATGACATTATATTTGAATGTGCTATTGGATCGATGCTTTGTGTATCTTCAGCAACTACGAATCAAAGCATACGTTCATATGCGATTATAAATCCTTTTACTAGGATATTTGTGAAAATGGGTGACATTCGTATCGGTGAGAGGAATGGATGGTTTAGGATATGTCAAGGTTTGACAAAGTACATGTATGATTGGATTACCATTTGATATGATCCACATGCTATAGGTGTGAGTGAGATTCAAAATTTTGATAAATCTTTCTATATGTGTAGTAACCTTCGTCATGTTTAAAGTCCGATTGTAATTCCAGCACGTCTTCAAGCTCCAAAACATGTTGTTGTTGTCGATGGAAAACTGTATTGGCTGAGTTTGGATCTTGAACAAAGTGGTGATGTTTTCTATGGTGGTGAGGTTTTGACTTATTTCATTGTATGTCTCAATGTTGTTCATGAGACATGGAAGATTAGCCATTCTCCAGCTCCAAATTCTGATGATTCCATGTGCCTTGTTGTTTATGAGGATCAAGTTTCGTGTGTTGTCAATTATGTGAGCCGCATGCAGTTGTGGAAATTGAATAACGATATGAGTCATTATGATCCAGATCTTGGAGAGGCCAGTATTTTTTGGTCTGATATGGATTGGGAGTACATGGAGATCAAAAGTGGCATGTTGTAGCATCGATTTCCTGGGTACAAGTGTGTTTCCTGGTGCGATGGGTTCATGTTGATATGTAAATATGCACCTGTGCCCATACTTTATTGTGAGCTGAGAACCTTAGTCTGCTATTATGGCCCTACAGGTTTATACATGGATATACTTTCTGGATGCGGATTTTATGATGCTTTTTTTAGTCATTCGAATGAAGACTTTAATGGTTTGGCCATTTCAGGGTTGCTTGAAAGACAGTGATAATCCTGAGGAGCTACCGAGATTTTTGGGAAACATGATAGAATGAGTCTTTTTTTACAGATGTAAATAGTTGTTTTTGAGGCAGTGACATTTTGCTTGATTTGAAGTAGTTTGTGTTTTATGTTATGGTGCATGTTGTCATTTATTGATATATGTTTATATATAACTTTTTTGAGTCTTGTTTGTGCATTTGCATGATGACTCTTCTTGGAGATTTTTTGAAGTTGGTTTGTAAATGTGTTTAAATTTTGCAGTGTGCTATAGCTATTAATGTTCTACATGATGGATTTTATGTAGTTATGGAATTTTAGTGTATGTTTGACATCAATATTGATGTGGGTGTGTTTGATTTTGTAGGTTTTTTTGTATTCGTGTTTATGGATCGTTCAATGTCACCCGCAATTCCCTTCAAAAATAGCTTTTAAGCACATTTTTCCATGACTTCCTTTTGTCGTGTTGGTTCATCTTCGCCTTGTGTGTAAAGAATGGAATGAGATGCTGTCTCCATCAAGTGCATTATTTAAAAATGTTTGTCTTATTCGTGGAACATTTGGTTTCTTCTTGGTTGAAAAGTGGCACTCCTTCTTGGACCGTATAAATGTTTTATTTTTGAATGATCGAGGTAGAGTAACTCACTTGTGTTCCCCCGATCATCGGAAACCCATACAGAAAGGAAATAATCTATTCAATGAGCCCATTCCTTCTTTTGGAAGCTAAGAAATTTGGTATGAATTTATTGGATGAATTCATCCTTAATCCTTTTACGTCCGAGGGAAAAAAGCTTGGGAATGATAGAACTTGGGATACGTGGTTGGTTTGTGTTGTGTGGAGATGCTTTGGCTCGAAACTACGGATGGGTTGCACTTAAAAATTGTGATGAGGTATCTGGTGGTGCGTGTTACATGAAAATTAGTTTCAATAATAGTTGGTGTGTAACAAAAGCCCCTGTAGGTGTTCCTTGTGCCTCGCAATGCAATTTGTAACGGAGGGAAAATATATTGGTTGCATGTAGAATTTGATGATCACGATACCTTCGTTTATAATTTGTTTGTGTTTGATGTGTTTTGTAATAAATGGTGTGTGTCTGTGCCTCCATTTGCTGGTGTACGTGGTATGTGTTTGGTGTTACACGAGAATCATGTAAAATGTATTCTTGATGACTCGTCGTTGAGTGACTGGTTGTTGAAAGAAACATATGATTTTGTTGTGTGTCAGTGGGAGATATTGTGGGAGCATATATTAGATGCAACAGTTGACATCAACAAAGTTTGCAATGGGTACACAGCCCGAAGTGAGCATGGGACATATTGTTATGTTGTATAAAAAGCATGGGCCTTCTATTTTGTATTATGATATGAACAAGGGAGAGTGTGTACAATGTACTTCGTCAGGTTTTGATTCATGTGTAGTATATTTTCCTACGTTTGATGATATCTCTGAAGAAATTATTGGTGGAAATTTCATGGCACTAATGCCTGGTCTCGATAGTGTTGACCTGATTTTAGACATCGGTGTTCCCTGAACGCTGACTGTTTATGGAGACTTTTGTGAGGCGTGTTTGTTTATTAATGTTTATGAGTTATTAATTTTATCATATTTTGTTATCCTTATGTTGGTATTAAATTACGCACATGATAAAATATTGGATTCCAATTCGGATGTTTTATTTTTCTTGAACTGTATGCATGGAATTTAAACACTTGTCTACATAATTTTGTTATAGTGATTTTTTGTGTTGTTTCTGACTTGGAACGTGATTCATCTTGCTATATGAAAAAAAGTATATTCTTTTTTGAGATGTTACAATTTTTATTTTAATGTATTTGAGTGGTGTTGTGTATCACTTTTGTACGAGATGTTCTAAACTTGCTTGTTTGATAACATGAGCACTATTTGAAATGGAATCAGGAACTCGTGCCACATTGCCTATCGATGTCATGAAGAAAATATTTTCCAATTTATCTTTCAAAGAATTGGTGCGTATGAGGATTGTTTGCAAGTTGTGGAACTTTATATTAGATTCAATCGAACCTGTATTATATTGTGGAAGATCTGACTATCTGGTGCTTTGGATTTTTGGTGCACAAATGGAGGGATGTTACGGGGTTCTATGGCCCTTTGTACTTGGACGATGATGGAATATTTTCACGCTTGTACATAAGTGGGGGCCCCTTTGAAAAGAGATCGAGGATACATATGACGATTGGATCTCTTATTTTGTTATCCTTTCTGATTTATGAGTTTGAAGCTCAACAGTATATTCTTGCAAACCTGTTCATGGGTGGAGTTATGCGAATCGGGAGTATTGACGTAGGAATTGATGGATGTGTTTCTTTGTTTGAAGATATTGATGATGATGAGTACATATTTGTTGCATTACGATGTTTTTTCATCTTTAGATTTGTGCATGTACGAGATCTATTGTAGCAGGGGCTCGTTGTTGGAGTCTGTTGACAGTGCCGACACATACCGTCATTCCTAAAGTGACTCCTCATATTGGTGCATCATGTTGTGGTGGGAGGATGTATTGGGTGAAGGAAAAGCTGAACTGTTTCTCTAAAATCGAGTGCACCATTTTCTCATTGGATGTTGTACATCGGAAGTTAAACTTTTGTTGTATTCCTTTTAGTGACGTTGTGTCATTATGCCTGGCTATCCATGAGAATAATTTGTTCAGCATCATGAGTATGGTTTAAGTTTTTGTGTGGTTGCTTCGAGATGTATAAGTAATTTTCAGGTGAAGAACAAGAGATGGGTTTCGAACATGACGATGAGAATGTGTTTGAAGATGGATTTAGATTTGTGTGGAAGTATTTGATTGAGTTTTCTCGAGATATAAACAAAAAATGTCCAGGGTACGTGGTTGTTTGTTTGGTTGGACCCATCATCCTTATGTGTAAATATGCAACAAATCCCGTACATGTTTTATGATTTGGATAGAAAAACTTGCAATCCGGATTTTAGGAAATTGTGCACATCAAAACATTATAGATGTTATTTCCCAACATGAGAGGATAATAGAGATGTAATTCTTGGTGTGAGTTTCATGCCATTGATTCTTGGTTATGAAAATATTTCTCGCCTACGTAATTTGAGTATTGAATGATATTTTTTTCTTCCCTTGGTTGAAAAACTTTACATGTATCTCGTGTTTGTGTGGAAGATTTTACATAACTAAATGTGTTGTCTTGTAATTTCTATGCATTTTGATTTAAGTGTATTACTGGTTTAATTGTTGAAGATTTTTACTCGTCCATGTTTTGTATAGTGCATTATTCAATTAATAATAATTATGTTTTCAAAAAATTGTACGTTAAATTTTTAATTTTATTGTAGATGATGGAGGAACGAAAAAATGCATGTACAAGAAAGAAAAATAATGTGATGATAGAATCATCAAGTGATGTTAATTGATGCTGATTTCATGGGTCACAATTCTACGATGAAAGAATTATGGATGTGATACTTCCTATGGGTTATGAATGGTCGGGTGAGAGTAACATTGCGTGAAATACTCTTCCGATGTCTAACATAAAGAGAAGATCGAATGTTGTGATTAAGCCCGTAGGGGATTCACGCTGGGAAACGAATTCATTGTTGCGTAACTCAGAAACCATTAACGATCTTGTAATGTTTCATTTTTTATTATTTAATGTCTTTGTTACTTGTTTAATGAAAAAAATATGTCTTGCATGTGTGATGATGATTTTTTGTTGCAATTTTTTTTGTTTTGCAGTCATTGAGTGAGAATGCCTCCATTCACACATGCGAGGAAATAAATTCACCTAGAAATTATCGACAGGAAACTAAGTGTTGTCATTTTCGAAGGTAACAAATTCGACAACTATAGAGAATGAAAGGGATGGGAGGTTAGGGTTATATGTATTTTTCAGGCCAATAAGTTAATGTAGATGTTTTTCCATCTTCAAGGATCATGAGAGAAATATATGCGATAGAGGAGGTGTGTTTAGATAATGTGAATTCTAACTCCTCTTTAGAGAGGATAGAAACATCGAATGAATATCTTCCAAATGATTATGTTGGAGAAGAGATGCATGCATTGTTATCACGTGATGATATAGTTGGTGTTCATGGTGTAATGTTAAGTTTAATGTATTATTTGATGTCTTTGTTCCTATATTTTTAAGAACTAAATATTTCATATATGTGTAAAGAATGTTGTTTAATGTGTCATTTTGTTGCAGGTAATGAAGGAACATTCCCCTGTTTGTAGCAGTAAGAAATGAAAGTCTCCTGGAAAATTTTAGAGGGACAACGATCGTTGTCATTTCCTTAGGTCACAGGTTCGAGAGCAAGATAAAATGAAGGAGATACATGGTCGGCTTTGTACACATTTTTCTACTGAAGGTGTTAGTGCAGACCTTCTACGCTCTTCAGATGTTGGAATGAAGTTACATGTCATACCCAGGTTAGGTGTACAATCTTGTGAAAAAATTTCCCCGCCATATGATAGATTAAGAATCATTCCAGATGTCAATGTGTGACTTGAAGATCGAGATGGTCAGTTAGGAAGCATCAGAGACAAAGATAGAGATTACTCTTTGAATGTGAGAATTGTGCCTGCTGTAGTTGAGACAAATGCACACCCCATAAATGTGGGGCAGAGTGGAAGTTATAGCTAAAGGAGAGGGTCATTATAGGATATTTCTGTTGGAATATCTAATATTCCTCATCCGATGTTAAATGAAATGTCACAGCAGCAATATAACAACTCAGTCACGAACCGATGTGTAGGTGAACTTTTATTTGTGATATATTTTTAAAAATTTATGCATTAAAATAGTATGAGAAGTCAGAGATGGTGTGTTTCTATTCTCCAGTTGATAGATTCCCGATCAAAGTTTTTAAAAATATGAGTTGTTGTAGTTGGTTGGATTCTTATTAACCAATATCTCTTTACATGTTATGTATATCTAATTTTTTTGAAATTTTATAAAATATATCACCAGGTGAAATTGTTATACATAGATATAGGAATGAGTGGAAGTAGATATAATAGAGGGTTGATGCAAGATATTTCTATTGGAATATCTAATATTCCTGATCCGATGTTGAATGAAATCTCACAGTAGCAACACAAAAATTTGATCGTGAACTGAACTACAGGTGAAATTTTCTTTCTGAGATATGTTTTAAATGTATGCATCAAAATAAGTTGTGATGTTAGAGATGGTGCATTTTTATTCTCTAGTTTATAGATTCCCTACAATATTTTTGAATTTATGATCTATTGGAGTTGGTCAGATTTTGTTAACCAAAATGTCTTTGAATGTATGTATATGTGAATTTTCAAAATTTTCTAAAAATGTCTCACAAATTGCTATTCTTATACATAACGTATCAATGAGTAGAAGTATCTATGGGAGAGGTTCATTACAAGATATTTCTATTGGAATATTTGATATTCCCTCATTCGATGTTGGATGAAATGTTGCAGTAGCAACCAAACAACTCAGTTGTGAATCGAAGTGTAGGTGAAATTTCTTTGTGATATATTTTAAAAATTTATGCATTAAAATAAGATGTGACGTCAGAGATGGTGCATTTTTCATTTATAGGTCTTTATGACTCGGTATATTGTGTGTAGGTTGTCAAGGAGATATATTATCCAGAAGTCTTATGCGAAATGGAATGGATAGAACATGTCGAGAGCATCCAGGTTCATGTGAATTGCGTGTTGAGATCCAAAGTGATGTACGTGAGCATTTGGAGAATAACATGAATGCCTGCGATTAGAAAATTACCCAAGAAAATGAATTATATAGGGATTATTTTGCAAATGTGGACGGTGAGGGTGGGAGGTCTGTGAACAGGGAGAATATGGAGTGTTCATGCCAACAACATTCAGTAGGGAACAACAACATCCACTATCCCAGGGATGGTGAGATGATATTGAGTCAGCACAAGACATTCGACATCGAAACATACCTACGATAGTGGTGGTGAATAATTTCCTGAATCTATAGTTACACACATTTTTACTGCATCGCGTTATGGTGGACAATTGAATAGGATGCTCGAGTCTTGTCATGAATTTTTGAAAAGATTGATGCACTGGAAGTTATTCAGAGTGTGTGGTATATGTAAAGAGTCAATATCCTAGTATAGTTGTGACACTTCAGTGGAAGGACCTATTTGCAAGAGATGCAAGTGTGAACAAGGTGGTCATCGATATTCAAAGTGGAACAATATAGATCCTAGGGATCAGCCAAAAGTGTTGTGTGTACTGACGCAGGTGGAAGAAATGTTGATAGCGCAAGTGAATCCCATATTACATGTAACTCATGCACATGGTGGCTAGTACAAATATAGTGGACACACTATTTGCTTTCCCCAAGATGTATCTTCTATTGCTAGACTTCTTCCTCATCGAATAGAGGATGTGGATATTATTATTGTGAAAAGACAAAGTGTTGGACAGAGGGAGTATGAATGTATTGTTAGTCGCTCGCATGTAACGACAGGTATTACAAAGACGTGGAGATAGACTACATAGCATTTGAAGATCTCTTGGAAGTAGAGGGAGATGTATCAGAAAGAATTCATCAGGTGGAATCTGAGATACAAGATGAGCACGTCGGGAGAGAAGGAACAATAGATATAGTGAGTGTCGAAGAAGAAAATGTACATAAACATCCATCGTTGTTTTCTTTAAGGCTTCCTAATCCATGAAGGGAGATGGAGGAAGTCAAATTGTTTGTTGAAAATACAGATTTGAGGTCGGTCGATGTTGTCGATTGGCCACCAATTAGGTCTTCATGAATAAATGAATACAACACAGAGGGCATGTTTTCCATGGAATTTCCGACCCTCTTTCCTATGGGAGATGCTGAATGGTTCCAGCCAAGGATTAAAATAGTACAATTTCATAATTATGTGAAGCATTTGATAAGGTATCATGAACAGGGTTCATTTTAAGAGACCTCTTGGAAATCGGAGGTGGAGAATACTTGGCGAATATCCTCGACCGGTTTCGCGGGAAGGCGATAATTTTTTGGGGGTTGTATGAAAAAAATTTCACCTGATTGTCAAGTGCTGCGATAGAAGGCTGTAGACTGCGCGACTGACATCAACCTCAATGACGCGCGTCATTAGACCCCAAGTGACGTGCGTCACACGGGTGTTAACGCACGTCACTGAGGTCTAATGACGCGCGTCACTTGCATTTTTTTTTAACGCGCGACAGCAAAATCTCCTATCACGCGTCTTCTGCAGCCTCCGCCCTCTGCTTTCTCATCAAAAATCTCTATGTCACACATCAACAAACTCTTTATCATGCATCTGCTATGTGTCAATATCTGTTGTACCTCCTTATCGCACGTCAACTATCCGTCAAGGTCACACGTCAACATACCTCAGTGATGCGCGTCAACAGACCTCATTGACGCGCGTCATTACGGTTGTTGACGCACGTCACTGAGGTCTGTTGACGCGCGTCACTGAGGTCTGTGACGCGCATCAACAAACCTCAATGACGCGTGTCATTACGGTTGTTGACGCGTGTCACTGAGGTTTGTTGACATGCGTCACTGAGGTCTGTTGACGCGCGTCAATGCATTTTTAACATGCGACAGTAAATATCCTGTCGCACGTCTGCAACCTCTGCCCTCTTCTTGCTCATCGAAAAAATCTCCATGTCACTCGTCAACAAACTCTTTGTCATGTGTCTACTATGCGTCAATATCTGTAGTATCTCCTTGTCTGCAACCCTCCTTGTTCGCGCGTCAATAACTTGCCCCCTTGTCACACGTCTATAATATGGGCTATATCATATTGTTGAAAAATGTGAAGTAGAATGTTCTACCTGGCGAATAATCTAGGTTTATATAGGGGATATTTTCAAGGGTAGGTGAAGCCGACCCCTAAAAAAATTAAAGTGTACTTTTAGGTGAACAGGTCCTGACCCGTGCCAAAAAAAATTCACCTTCAAAATTTTCAAAAAGGGAATATTCACCATATTACGAATATTCGCCACTAAAATTTTCCCTGATCATGACAATAGGTTTGGAAGGCACCCGAGATTTAGATATTGTGCATATAATAGACAAATGCAACACTGCAGTCAGGCTACAACTTTTGTTTTTGTCAAGAGAAATTTGGAGGACAATGTTCCCGTGACTATTGAAGACTTGCGTCGTCACATTAATAATACAACTAATGAAAAGTTGGCAGAATAGGTGATGCGTTTTGGAACAAAACTTCATAGGACTAGGTCTTACTGGTACTCATGTTATAGTGAGCTGATGGATATGATTATTCAGTTGGGTAGCCCGACTATTTTTTTTATGCTTACCACAGCAGACACAAAGTGGTTTGATTTACACTGGTTGATGCTAGGGGAACCTCCTTCAAATTATTCAAGGGCATATAGGTGGCGGATTGAGAATGTGATAGATTATACTCATATCATTGTGACTTACATGCACAAAAGATTTGAGATATTTTTTGAAGAGGTGATACAGAAACTAATTGGTGTAAAGGATTACTGGTACAGGTTTGTAGTCGTCTATTTGATATAAATTTATTTAAATTTTTTGCAGTGATCTTATCCATTTTCAATATTGTGAACGAATGGTTGTAAGCCACATTTTTTGGCATGGTATTTGTAGGTTTGAGTGGCAACATCGAGGATCTGCACATGTCCACGGATTCATGTGGGTTCCCGGTAGCCCATGCATGGAAACATTGGATTGGGAAGACAAGAATCAGGTAATGGTTGCGAGATCATTTTTTGATAGATACGTCACTTCGTGGATTCCTTGTGACAACCATCAAATAAATTTCATGCTCGGTCAGTCCAGAGACAAAGATCCTTGCTCGATGAAGCCTCATGGATATTTAGAGATTTGGACTTACTTATGGGATATGAAGAACTGTCAACATGTGAGAGGCACACTAAT